>CM032640.1:21958796-21998476 GCA_019097785.1 Fraxinus excelsior | reverse complement strand
ATTTAGGTTGGCAAAACTCTCTGAAGGTCAATTGATTGATGGTAAACTAGAATGTTTGTACCATGGTTGGCAATTTGAACGCAATGGCAAATGTATGACAATACCCCAGCTATGTATGTATTGAATTTGTCTGCTCAAATTCATCAGGCTCGAACTCATTATTTCCAACTCGTTGAGGTTTATTGAATCATAAACAGTAGTTTAACCTTAAAATTTTTATGGGATCAAGAAATGATTCCCGTCTAATTTTCTTTCTCAAAATATACAGCTTCCTGCGGGGGCAAAATTTCCAGAATCAGCTTGTACGAAATCACATGAAGTGAGGGACTCCCAAGGAGTTATATGGATACGGATGTCTCATAAAAAGACACCAAGTACCAAGAAAATAGCCTTCTTTGAAAATTTTGAGAGAAGGATTTCGAGATATTTCAACAACCCATGAACTCCAGTATGATCACTCAATCCTTTTGAGAAAACCTGATGGATCCTGCCCATATTCCTATTTCACACGATAGGACTGATAACAAATAAGTTTATAGCTTCACTAATAGTTTATGATTTTAGATGCTTACATTACCATTCAGGAATAAGTTCAAACAGCCATGACATGTTCATTGTGCTTCCAAACCTCGAAATGACCTTGGCTTTTCCCAGTCCTGCTGGTCAACAAAGGAATATCCCTGAAAGGTAATGCTTTTCGCCACTCTTGTCAACGATTTCTCGGTGGTTCTGAATCACACAAGGTGCTTCAAAATGTAAAAAATTATGGTATGTAGTTTGGAGTAAACCGGTCTTTTTAACTACCCCAAATGCCACAAATCCTCGATCTGTTCTCTCAGTCACCTCGAAAAATAATGCTGCTGCATCTTCCCTTAACTGTTTATAAACACTTAATTCATACATTTTGAGGGATCCACAATTGTACTACCTATTTATTCACCACTCATTCTATCGATTTATAATTTAAACTATTTAGAAGCACTTCCTAAATAAGCTTTTACTTCTCTTTGCTTTTGTACTATAATAAACTAACTTGTCTAAAACATTACTTAGAGATGTGTGACGAACTTATTTGTTAAAATTATGTCTTTAAAAGGTACTGGCTGCAGAACACTTGTAAGGTTTTTGACGAAGACAAGGGTTTCCTTTGCTCCCAGAATCAGATTTTGATGAAAGAAAAAGTCCCCACAAGAGAACTCTATATCAATTTGAAGTCATCAGACACATGGGTGGCTGAGTATAGGAAATGGATGGACAAAGTTGGGCATGGAATGCCATATTATTTTGGACACAACACAATTTCCTTGCCAAAAGATCCGGCTGTAGTTGAACATTCTCCTGCTGGTTTTGCTGTAACTATATCGGCTTCTCAACCTGCAAAAGGTGGGATCAAAACTATGCATGCACCGAATTTCAGAAATAGGTATTTGTTGAACCTCTTCATCTAACAGCTCAAGATGTTATGGAGGGACACTTTTTATAAATAATATCTTTAATATGCTCTAACAAGTGCCCAGCCGAATTCATTATTGTATCAAAAGCTAAAAACGAGTGGTGTCAAGACTTGAACATAAGACCTTTTGCTCTGATAGAATCCTAAAAACAAATTTATTTATTTAAATTATGTGTTAACAGATATTTCTGGCATGTGATTCGCTGCAAGGGATGCTGGAGAGCCGTGAAAACTTTTTAAGCTTGGAAAAATTCCCTCATAGTGGCTGCACTTGTATCAACAGCATTTTCAATTCCTGTATCCGGAATGCGGTGGAAAGCTGCCCTTTTGTTTAGTACAGCATTATGCTTGGCTGGAATCCATATTTGTTCCACTGGAATTGTGATGAATAATACAAACTTTGTTAGGAAGCACAGAAGCTTGAATAAAAGTCAGATGTTCGAAGATTCATCACATGTTTTCTAGTGAAGTTGAGTAGTACTCAGAGATATCGTGTGTACTTTAGTCGAGTTCTCAACATGCACTTGGTTCTTAAAAATCAGCTTGTGTGTGTGAATAAATATTAACCAAATACTTCGAAATTGTTCCTATTGTGTTCTGTAGCGTTTCTCCATAAATTGATCAAATATTCAGTTGGTATTCTTATTATAAATCAACGAACATTATCGAACTTGTGCTTGTGTCTTGCTTAGCTTTGTTACATCGCTTTTGTAACGGTCCATTATTGTGGCAAACTTTCTTGTCATGCTATTATTTGCGATAGTACATAAACTTGATAAATTGTTACAAATGTTGTTTGCAACTGTATTACACACTTTGGTGACATTTTCAGAAATGTATAGTGAGAATGCTGGTGAATGTATCTTGGGATGGAATGGAGCGTTGAATTTTCGTAGGTAGAATGTGTAGATTTGGAGAAAAGAACTAGTGCATGCAAAATGTGGGGCTTAATGGAGGATTCTTTGTCCACATGCTATTGCTTGCATACTCGATAAGGGTCATGAACATGTTATAAACCCCCATCAACGGCAAGGCTTTCTCGTCTGAAATTGGATAACTTATCATTCACTACAATTTGATAAATTCTGTCTGCCTATATGTTCATCAAGTGATAACTTTTATCAATTAATGCTTCTTGCTAATCCATGAATTTAAGTATTGATCGAGAAAGTGTAATACATACATAAAGATGTCCCTACTGCAAATCTTGCTGACAGTTTAAGGAGAATGTACAACAAGAAAAATACAAAAATCATCACAAAATCTGTAACTTATTTCTGAATCAAAAACTGCTAAGAGTACACAAACCATTATCCCAACTCCCACAAGAACTTTATATTTTCACCCAATACTACGTAATCCTAAGTCAGTTATATTTATTCTCGAATCTATGCAATTTTCATGGTTGAAATGAGATGACAAATTGTGCAAACTGAACTTCATTAATTCCAATCAGAAAACAGGGGAAACAACAAAGAATTTATGCTAAATCAATCAAAACTTTCAACAAAAAATAGAGTCAATTGTAATCGAGAAAGACTAAGTTGTCAACATGTATTGACATCAGACAGCATTCAAAAATTTAAAATCTAATCCAGTCTACTTGTATACGTAATGCGTAACTCAAAATTCATACAAAGTAAAAATCTTCGTTAAAACCATCTTTTGGAACTGGAATCATCGGCCAAGAAACTGAAGGAATTTGTTTCTCCATCTCCCCTCCTTGATTCAAAACGTTCTCTCCTAGTCTGTTCAATTTCTCTTTAAATGCTTCAAGTTCCTGCAACTCCATAGTTTCCAAGTTTTCATTCTCCCACCAAAATTCCGTCGTTGCCTCATCATTTTCACTTTTTTCTTCAACCACGAGATCGTGGGCAGTCGGGTTCGACTCAATAGAAAAGGAATCGTCAAGAAATTGGTACCGGTTTAGAATGGATTCCACCGAGGGTTCGCCAAAAGTGAAAAACTTGTTCCCTGGAGATTGGATGAGGATTGCAACGTTTGCGCCGCACAATAGGTTCGTTTCCTTGGCCTTTTTGAAAAGACCCGTTCGCCTCTTGGAGAAGGTAACTTGTAGACTGTTTCTATTGTCGATTTTCCGAAGTTCGATCTTCCGCCGACCCTTTGTTTTCTTCTCCAGATTGTTGTTTGACATTGTCATGGCTGAGAAAGGAGAGAAAAATTTGATCGCTGTGTTGTTTCTTTGAAGACAAGAGAGAATTCAATAGAAATTTACAGAGTGTTTTCGGAGGGGGAGAGAGAGGTGCTAAGTTTGAATTTTTAACGGTAATAATTTTAGATGTAAGAATGATTTTGTGCTGATTCTGAAAATCTTAATCTTAACGGTAATATTGCATAGGTGCAAACTCTGAACTCTGAAGATTGTAACGGTAGTAATTTTAGATGTAATAAAGCTTTATAACCATCTTCTGATTGAGTCCAAATTTCCTTAATTTTTTTTTATTAGAGCTTGTTTGATTTGGCTTAAAATCCAATTAAAATTGAAAATATGGCCGTTATTGGGTCCCACCCGTCTAATAAAAGTCAACAATAACGGCTATATTTTCAATTTTAATCTGATTTTAATCTCTACCACACACCCTCTAAAAAGTAATTAAATATTAAAAATATTAAATACAACAAAATATGCGATTAAGATTAATTGCTAATTTTGAATTAAATTAAAACTAAAAATTTAATCTCTAGGTCTAAATGAATGTGAAAATACAAGAGAAATAAATAAATTTGTCTTATTGCTATATAGTAAATTCAATGAAAACAAGTATTGAGTAAATTCACTACTACTCATTGGTAGGTCTGGACGTCGGGTGGGTTGGTCAAAGTTTTTCAATACCCGAATCACTTAGTAAAACTCGCGTGTTTTTTAAATGGAACCATTCAAATCTATGTAATTACTAAAATGTACCCGAACTTCTACCCACAACATTTTTTTTAAAAAAAAAGGTAAATCTTGAACTAATAGTACAAATTATTTTCCAAATATATATAGCAAAAAATAAATAAATAAATAAAATATTTCACTAGATACATATTTCAATGTTTTCTTAATTTAGGGCAAAAGCATTCAATATTAATACTTGAGTTTTTTTTTTGGCAAATTTACTACTTGTTGGATCGGGCCATTGGGTCAAGATAAATAAGTTGTAAAAAATAAAAAAATAATAATAAAAAGTAAAAAACTTATAAAAATGACAAATTTGATTCCCGCCTCAACTACTCATAGTTACACTTCAAAAATCAAGGACCATTTGAGAACCAATCCATTATGTGTTCCCAATTCTATTTCCTATTTATTTATTTATTTGGAAATAAATTAAAACCTTCGACTTTAAGTTCGAGAAATTTGATTTCGATTAAAATGTCCACTTCTAATCATTAGCAAGATATTGCTTAATTGTTCCCATTTTTTTTCACCCCTTTCTCTTTGTACAAAATTAAGTCGACATATTGATCAATGGCTTGGTAAGACTTTGCTTTTATCACCTAAGTTGTGTCTTGATCTCTTAATAATTATTTTATGTTGAAATATATAAAGTTTTAATAGTTCTATGGTCTTCATTGATGAATACAATAACGAAGACTGCTAATAATTAGTCATCGAATGGTCAAGAAACAATAAATAAGTAGATTTTACAATCATATATATATATATATATATATATATATATATATACTAGGTTTAAGCAACGTGCAATGCACGTTTACTTAGTTATATATAATTTTTTTGGTTAATTAAATAACTAATGATGTAATGTTTATATAATTGATAAATAATTACACATTGTGTGATATATTAAAATTTAAAACTTGCAGAATAGTAGTTAAATTCTAAATAAAATGCTAAGTTTGTGTCTCGTTACTAATATAATATATATTAAATCTTTGTATTTAATCATGAACTTTTATACATAATAAAATAATCTAGATAACAATTAAATAGACAAAACTAAATAAAAATAAGTATTATTCTCTTCATGAGTTCAGTGTACCTACCAAAATAAACTAATAAGCATTTTTAAAAATGATAATTATCCACATCCATTTTTTTTAGTTTTCATTTGTTCTAGTGACGTAAAATGTAGTAGATACCAAACTTTTTTTGTCATTTCCATTCATTTATTAATGAAATGTTATCTAAAAGAGCGTAATGTCGTTCGAGATGTGGGTTTTCCCCCCCCCGATGGTTTAGAGAATCAAGAATCACAATTTTAGGCGTGTCAATACGAAGGATAAGCGTCATAATACGTTTCGTATTTTTAATATTATTTTAATTATTTTTAAGACAATAAATATATTTTTATTTTAAAAAATATTTTTTTTCTATATTATAAAAAAAAAAAAGAGATTTTTTACTATATCATAAAATCATCTAATATTTAAAAATAATAATTACTAAACATTTAGTATAATACTATAATATTGCCAAATAGTGTTAGGAGAATTTTAATTTTTTTTATTAATTAAGGAAACTAAACTATAGAATTAATCCATAGATTGTATATACAAAAAAGTTTTGCGGATTTGATAATACCGATATCTTGTAAAATTGCGGAGAATGACAGGTATTTGATATCACAGTCGAGAAATGTTTCCGACATGAAGTTTTGTGGAAATTTTCAACTGCGGTAACGCATATCACATCTACCGAATCCAATAAAATACATAAAATAATCTTATAAAGTAACTCTATCTTTACTAATTAGATTCATTATATATCCTACAATTAGTCCCAATACTAAAAATTAAAAATAAATATGTTAAAATGATTTACTTTGTTAAATTAAAATATTTTAAAACTTATAGAAAATAATATCTAACATTAATATATTAATAATCAAGTGCAATTTAAATTAAATTTGAAAATTAAATAAATGAAAGAATGAAAGTGAATATTACATTTTAATTAGTTGTAATTCAAAATTAAATTAGTCAATTAGACATACATTTGAAAATGATTTTGATGAGCATTTTAACATTTTTTTTTGTCACTATCTCACATTGGAAATTTATAAAACTATTGGAGTTTAAGAGCATATATAAAAATGCTCAATCCCACATTGAAAGTTTATGAAACCTTGGAGAGAAATGTATCTATAAAATGAGCATGACATCCAATACTTCTACATGGGCTTTAGAATTGTAAATTTTGAAGCCCAATTATGGAGTTAAATGATTTTTAAATTAAAAAAATTCCGTTAGTTTTTCCGTTAAATCAAGAAATTCCGTTAGTTTTTCCGTTAAACCAACAAATTCCGTTAAATACACACTTTTTATATATAGAAGATATATATATATATATATATTGTTGAAAAATATTAAATCAGGAAAAAGTACATTAACAAATCATTTATGGGTAAATTTCATAGGTGGAAACAATAATTTCATTCTAGTTCAATCAACTATTGTATTTCAATTTTGCTGAATCGAGTAACTATCATTTATATTGATTATGACATAGTTGTCAATAATTGATATCCGTCATTTATTTCTATGAAGATATACTTATTTCACATTAGTTGCTGACGGTCCATCTCATAACTATCATTTATTGGTTTCTACTTCAACAATTATCGTAAGTGAAACTAGACAAATTTAATTTAATTGAAATATAATTAAAGTGTAATGACACGATTGAAACTAAATCAAAGTGTAATTACCCAATTGAGATCATATAAAAATGTAGTTATCCAATTGAACAAAATTAAAGTATAATTATACTAGAGTGAAAAAATAGTTACAACGATTGAAATTTTTCCATTCATTTTCTATTGTACGAGAAAAGAATTTTTGTTTATTGAAGGTGAATTCCTTTTACAATTTTCGCTAGTATGCAGGGGCGGACGCAGAAGAAAAAAGTTAGGGGGGCACACTCGAACTTGAAAAGAAGTTGGGATAAATTTTACACTCGAAAATTTACGTAAAAAAAATCATATCCCATGTAATTTTGCATCCGAAAATTTACATGGGATCTGACTTTTTCGAATGTAAAATTTCGAAATTTTTTGATATCATATTCCATATAAAGTTTCCTAATAAAATGATGAAAATTACATTGAGGTATATCGCAAAAATAGTAAATGTTAATGAAATAATTGAATTTTTTTGAAAAAATGCGAGTTAGACGTTTTTCTTTAAGACTCACGTTTAACGTATTTTTAACTATTTTCAATATCTATTTGAATTATTCGATATACCCATAATGTAGTTATCGAAATAAGCTTTGAGATTACATAAGCAATTTGTAGATTTGATTAGCGTACAATCTTCCGTGAATTTTTAAAATTAGCATGTTATCGAAATTCAAATTTATTGTGATTTTGTCCCTATTTTGTGGAAATTAAAATCAAATTTGTAGTAAATTTTGATAAAAGTTAAAACAGTTATGAATTCTATGAAATATATTATTAAAATATATTATTAACTTTGATTTAGATTAAAATTTAGATTTCAATCGATACAAACACGAAAAAAAAAAAAAAAAAAAAAAACTCAAAAGTTAGGGGGGCACGTGCCCCCCTAGGACCCCCATGTGTCCGCCCCTGCTAGTATGTTACATCTTAAACTATTGCAACTTGAAAATCCAATTGTAGAGGTTGCATCTTGTGTTATGTTAACAATTTAAGTTGCCTCACTATACTTGGCATGTTGGGCCGTCTGTGCATTTGGGCTCTTACTTAGTGGAATGGGTTTGGCCTCTTTTAAGTGGTTGGATATATGCCATACAAGTGGCTTCACTCCTATCCTTGGATGAAGACTGTTCAGATGGTTATTTGACTTGGTCCTTTGCTCGCTAATTCGAGATTCTTCCATTCTTAAGTCTCTTGGTTTTTCACTTCTCTCTGAGTGAAAGTCTAGGGTTTTCTCTTTTGTAAATCCGTAATCGATCTAAGTGATGCTTCAACCCTTTCTTTGTGAATATCTGTGTAGTGTGTACAGTTTTTAGGGGTTGATTGTTGAGAGATTACGGGTGTATTCGAGGCTATATTGAACTTGAAAAAACCTTTGGTTTCATCATATATATGTATTGATTCTTGTTCTACTCTAGTGGATCTAGAGCTATATCTCATTCTGGATGCTCAACGGGTGAGTAGGTCATTGAGACTCAACATTCGGACCCTCCGATGTGAAGTTTCTTGTGTTCTGTTTTCATTTTATGTTTCTGCAATTATTCAGTGTCTTTGAGAACTTCGATCCTTAGTTATTGTAGATTTGAGGCCTTACATGTTAACAATGTTAATAGGAGAACACAAATTTTGTAGAATTCGATATTTATGTTTTTATCAACGGCTCGACACATGAAGTTTATATATATAAATGTGTGACCATGAGTCTTAGCCTATATTTAGCTCATGTCTATAAAAGGTTTATAAACACTTTATTCAAACATATTGAGAGATCCACAAGTGTGCTACCTATTTATTCGCCAATCGTTCTATGGATTTATAATCTAAACCGTTTAAAAGCACTTCCTAAACAAGCTTTTACTTCTCTTTGCGTTTGTACTATAATAAAGTAACTTGTCTAAAAAATTAGTTAGAGATGTGTGGCAAACTTATTTGTTTAAATTATGTCTTTAAGTGGTACTGGCATCAGAACGCGTGTAAGGTTTTCGACGAAGTCAAAGGTTTCCTTTGCTCCCAGAATCAGACTCTGATGAAAGAAAAAGTCCCCACAAGAGAACTCTATATAAATTAGAAGTCATCTGACACATGGGGGGCTGAGTATAGGAAATGGATGGACAAAGTTGAGCATGGAATGCCTTACTATTTTGAACACAACACAATTTCCTTGCCAAAAGATCCGGCCGTAGTTGAACATTCTCGGCTGCAACTATCTTGGCTTCTCAACCTGCAAAAGGTGGGATCCTTGCTCCGAATGTCAGAAATAGGTATTTCTTGAACCTCTCGATCATCTCACAGCTCAAGATGTTATGGAGGGAAAACTTATTTTTATATATAATATCTTTAATATGCTCTAACAAGTGTCCAGCTGAATTCATTATTGTATCAAAAGCTAAAAATGAGTGGTGTCAAGACTTGAACATAGAACCTTTTGCTCTGATAGAATCCTAAAAACAAATTTATTTATAATCGTGTATTAACATATATTTACGGCATGTTATTCACTGCAAGGGATGCCGGAGTGCTGTGAACGGTTTTGCAATTCTTGTGTCCGGAAGGCAGTGGAAAGCTGCCCTTTAGTTTATTACAGCATCGTGCTTGGCCAGAATCCAATTGCGATGAATACAACAAACTATGTTAGGAAGCAGAGATTGTGTCTAATTTAGTCAAGTACTCAAAATGCACTTAGATCATAAAAATTAGCTTGTGTATATGAAAAAATATTCTAGTTGAATAAACATTGTGTTCTGCAGTATTTCTCCTTAGAATTGATCTAATATTTAGTCAGTATTCTTATTGTAAATCAATTAACATTATTGATCTTGTTCTTGTGTCATCCTTATCTTCGCTACATCACTTTTGTAACAGTCCATTATAGTGGTAAACTTTCTTGTCATGCTATTATTTGCGATGATACATAAACTGTCACAAATGTTTTTTTGCAACTGTATTACACACTTCAGTGATATTGTTGGAAAAGTATAGTGAGAATATTCATATCTTGGGATGGAACAGAGCATTGAATATTCATAGGGATAATGTGTAGATTTGGGGACAAGAACATGTGCATGCTAAATATGTGGCTTATCGAGGATTCCTTGTCCACATGATACTCGATAAGGCTCATGAGCATAGCATGTTATAAATCCAATCAATGTCAAGGCGCTCTCACCTAAAATTGGATAACTTGCCATTCACTACAATTGGGCAAATTATGTCTGCTGCTTATATGTTCATCTACTGTAATCATTCAGAAAGCGTAGAACATACAAAAAGATGTCCTTTCTGCAAATTCCTTGCTGACAGATTTTAGGAGAATGTATAACAAGAAAATAAAAAAAAAATAAAAAAACATCACAAAATGTGGAACTTATTTCTGAGTCGAAAACTGTTTAAGAATGCACAAACCATTATCATCAGTCACACTAGAACTTTATATTTCCCCCCAATACAATGTAATCATAAGTGAATTATATTTATCCTTGACTCTACGCAATTTTCATGGTCGAAGCGAAACGACAAATTATGCAAACTGAACTTTAATAATTCCAATCAAAGAACAGGGAAAACAACAAAGAATTCATGTTAAATCAATCATAACTTTCCATGAAAAATAGAGTCGATCGTCATTAAAAAAGACAAATGAATGGTTAAGTTGTCAACCTCTGTTGACATCAGACAGCATCCAAAAATTTAAAATCTAATCATGTGGAATTGGAATCATCGAAACCTCTTGTGGAAGTGGAATCATCGAACAAGAAACTGAAGCAATTTGTTCATCCTTCTCACCTACTTGATTCAAAACGTTCTCTCTTAGTCTCTTCAATTTCTCTTCAAATGCTTCAAGTTCCCGCAACTCCATATTTTCCAAGTTTTCATTCTCCCACCAAAATTCCGTCGTTGCATCATCAATTTCACTTGTTTCTTCAACCACGAGATTGTGGGCAGTCGGGTTCGACTCAATAGAAAAGGAATCATCCAGAACTTGGTACCGATTTAGAATGGATTCCACAGAGGGCTCGCCAAAAGTAAAAAACTTGTTCCCTGGAGATTGGATGAGAATTGCAACATTTGCGCCGCACAATAGGCTCGTTTCCGCGGCCTTTTTGAAAAGACCTGTTCGCCTCTTGGAGAAGGTAACTTGTAGACTGTTTCTATTGTCGATTTTTCGGATTTCGATCTTTCGCCGACCCTTTGTTTTCTTCTCCAGATTGTTGTTAGACGTTTTCATGGCTGAAAAAGGAGAGAATATTGATCGATGCGTTGTTACTCTGAAGTTTGAAGACAAGAAAGAGTTCAATAGAGATTCACAGTGTGTTTTCGGAGGGAGAGATGGGTGCTAAGTTTGAATTTAACGGTAATAATTTTTTATGTAAGAAAGATTTTGTGCTGATTCTGAAAATCTTAATCTTAACGGTAATATTGCTTAGATGCCTAATTCTGAAGATTGTAACGGTAATAATTTTAGATGTAATAAAGCTTAATTACCATCTTCATATTATATCCTAATTCCTTAATTTTATTATTATTATTTTTTATTTTTATTTTATTTTTGTAGAGTTAGAATATTTAAGAGAACTCCGATGTAGGTTAGTTACATCTTTCGTCTTCTTGTCCCATTTACTTGTTTATTTCTATTTTGAAAAAAATAATTTTAAAATAAAACAAAGAGTTGTGGCAGGGACCATAAGCATCTCTATCGTCTAAGTGAGCTAAAATCAACTTAAATTGCGTTTGATTAAATTATTATTATTATAAATAAATTATGTTTTTTTTATTTATATGTAAAAAATAAAAAGGGTGATCACGGATCCGTTACAATTTCATAATTATCCAACCAAGCATCGATGAAGCAATGAGATGCCCTTATCATCGATTTTGTGCTAAGGTGAGAGATTTGTGTGGGATTCATTGTGTAAGAGAAGGCAGTTGGCATCCAAAGAAGAAGTTGACCGCCAAATGATCATCGGCAAAGACACCGAAGGTGACTTGAACTCTACATCAAACCTTGGAGGCTTCGAGGGAGACGAATCAACCCAAACATTTTTCCTCTATAATTATGTTTGATATTGGCTGACAAGTGAATGAAATTCATCATCCATCTGTAATAGACAAAATTTGACCAATTTTGGCTAATTTTAAAAGGAAGATATGAGAAAATAAAAAATGGAAAAAAGAAATAAGGGAAATTTGGCCAAATAACCCCACTAAACAATGATTTTGGAGAAATGGCCTTTGACCCACATTGAAATAGAATAAAAAAAATTTAAAATATTTTAATGGTAAAATGACAAAGTTGTCCTTCAAATTATTCACCCAAATTCTTTCATTTCACCTTCTTCTTTCTTCTTCATTTTGGACGATTTTTGCCCATTTTCAGCAGCCACATATGGAGCCCCATTTCACCACTTTTCAACCACCAAAACCATTTGACTCCACCACCCTCAGCCTCATCTCACTCCCATCTACGACCTCCAACCAACAATTATCCACGAAACCACCATAATTGCACTCTTCTTCTGCCGGAAAACTTATCTCCGGCGACACCCATGGTCGTGCACCACCACCAATGGATAGCACTCGCCCAGACGACGAACACCATGACTTAACATCGACCAATAATGCACTAATTCGATCTGCTGTTGCTCAAAAGGGTTCGCAGGCGCGACGTAAAATGACACTACAGTCGTTATCTGCTGTAATTTGATTTTTTCAACGAAATGACCTCTAATAATGGAAAAGAAGCAAAAAATATTGGAGAAATTAACAAAAAATATTGGTGAAAATATGTGGAGTGGAGGCCGAAATTTTTTTTAACTAAGACGATTGAAGACGACAATTTTGAGTACAAAAATAGGTAAGTTAGATTGACTGACCAAAAAGACAATCAGTTTGTCGAACTTTTTAAGTTAGGGGATCCATGCTTGACGTCGTTCCGCTGGAAAAGTAGCAAAATATTGGAGAAATCAATAGAACGACAAAAGTGTCGTTACTGCTTTGAGAACGTCTACCAGAACGACAAAATTGTCGTTATAATTGTAAATAAAAGTCCAAGAGAACGACACTTGTCGTTCTGCCTCTAAGCGACACCTTAAGGTCTTTCCCATGAAAAGTAATAAAATATTGGAAAAATCAAAAGAACGGCACTAGTGTCGTTCTACCTCTAAACATGAGTACGAAGAGCCATGAAAATTGATAATCGTTTAACGGTACAAGTGTCATTCTACCTCTAAAATCTATTTTGAAGAGACGCGACCCGTCCAGCCACGATAATGATGAGTTGGACTCATTTAAGTTGCAGGCTGAACACGCCACTGACAACATTCGAGATTTATGCTCATTACTTAATCAAGAGGAAAAAAGAAAACAACACAATTGTCGTTACTGTTTTGAAAACGGCACAAGTGTCGTTCTGCCTCTAAACACGATTTTGAAGAGCCACGACATGTCCGAACCACGATAATCGATAAACTGAACTCATTTAAGTTGCAGGCTAGACACGCCGCTTACGAAATTCTTGAGATATGCTCATTCTTTGTACTTTCAAACGAATATAGACTAAGACTTGTGCTTTCACCGTTTCATACCTTATATTCTATGTCAATTCCACATCTAGTTGTCATACAATCAATATTTTCGTCCTTCTTAGGTTGGTGGGTCCAATCCCGATGTCCTTGCCTTCAAAAGTAGCAAAATATTGGAAAAATCAACAGAACGACACAAGTGTCGTTCTACCCATAAATACGATTTTGAAGAGCTGCGACCGATCCAAGTCACGATATTCGATAAACGAAACCCATTTAAGTTGCGGGCTGAACACGCCGCTTACAAAATTCTTGAGATATGCCAATTCCTTGTACTTTCAACTAAATCTAGAGTAAGATTTGTGCTTTCACAATTTCATACCTTATATTTTATATCAAATTCACCTTTAGTTGTCACACAATCAATATTTTCGTCCTTCTTAGGTTGGTGGGTCCAACCCTTGATGACCTTGCCTTGAAAAGTAGCAAAATATTTGAAAAATCAAAAGAACGACACAAGTGTCGTTCTGCTAATAAATACGATTTTGAAGAGCCGCGACCTGTTCCGAGCCACGATATTCGATCAACGAAACCCATTTAAGTTACGGGCTGAACACGTCGCTTACAAAATTCTTGAGATATGCCCATTCCTTGTACTTTCAATTGAATCTAGACTAAGACTTGTGCTTTCACCGTTTCATACCTTATATTCTATATCAATTTCACCGTTAGTTGTCACACAATCAATATTTTCGTCCTTCTTAGGTTTTGGGTTCCAATCCTTGATGTCCTTGCCTTGAAAAGTAGCAAAATATTGGAAAAATCAACAAAACGACACAAGTGTCGTTCTACCAATAAATACGATTTTGAAGAGCAGCGACCGGTCCGAGCCACGATATTCGATAAACGAAACTCATTTAAGTTGCGGGCTGAACATGCTGCTTACAAAATTCTTGAGATATGCCCACTCCTTGTACTTTCAACCGAATCTAAACTAAGACTTGTGATTTCACCGTTTTATACCGTATATTCTATATCAATCCCACCGCTAGTTGCCACACAATCAATATTTTCGTCCTTCTTAAGTTGGGGGGTCCAATCCTTGATGACCTTACCTTGAAAAGTCGTAAAATATTGAAAAAATCAACAGAACGACACTAGTGTCGTTTCACGACTTGTGTCGTTCTGCCAATAAAATCGATTTTGAAGAGCCGCGACTCGTCCGAGCTACGATAATCGATAAACGGAACCCGTCTAAGTTGCAGGCTGAACACGCCCCTTACAAAATACTTGAGATATGTCAATTCATTGTATTTTCAACCGGATCTAGACCAAGACTCGTGTGTTCACCTTTTCATGCCTTATATTCTATATCAATTCCACCGTTAGTTGTCACACAATCAATATTTTCATCCTTCTTAGGTTTGGGGGTCCAATCCTTGATGTTCTTGCCTTGAAAAGTTGTAAAATATTGGAAAAATCAACAGAACGACACTAGTGTCGTTTCACGACACTAGTATCGTTCTGCCAATAAAATCGATTTTGAAGAGCCGCGACCCGTCCAGCCACAATAATCGATAAACGGAACCCGTCTAAGTTGCGGGCTGAACACGCCCCTTACAAAATACTTGAGATACGCCAATTCCTTGTATTTTCAACCGGATCTAGACCAAGACTTGTGCGTTCACCGTTTCATGCCTTATATTCTATGTCAATTCCACTGTTAGTTGTTACACAATTAATATTTTCATCATTCTTAGGTTGGAGGGTCCAATCCTTGATATTCTTGCCTTGAAAAGTTGCAAAATATTGGAAAAATCAACAGAACGACATTAGTGTCGTTTCACGACACCTGTGTCGTTCTGCCAATAAAATTAGTTTTAAAGAGTTGCGACCCGTCCGAGCCACGATAATCGATAAACGGAACCCGTTTAAGTTGCAGGCTGAACCCGCCCCTTATAACATTCGGGATTTGTGCTCATTACTTAACCGAGAGAAAAAGAAAACGACACAACCGCCGTTGCTGTTTTGAAAACGACACAAGTGTCGTTCTTCCAATAAAATCGATTTTGAAGAGCCATGACCCGTTTGAGCCACAATAATTATAAGCTGAACTTATTAAATCGTAGATTGAACACGCCCCTTACAAAATTTAGGATTTATGCTCATTACGTAATTGAGAGGAAAAGGAAAACGACACAATTGCCGTTACTGTTTTGAAAACGACACAAGTGTCGTTCTGCCTCTACAAAGAAAACTCCTCAACTGCTGTTATACAGTATAACTGTCATTATGGCTTCATCGAGCATAAGACAATTACATAATCCATTTTTCCAAACATTAATACATAGTTTGATTTTCAAAATGACAAAAGTAGTACATCGTAACATAACACCTGAACACCACCATCATTTTTCAATATTACAAAAGGAGTACGTCGTAACACTACAAAAGCCACATATGTGCCGTCTTGTCTTCATTGTTCATGTCTCTCGCTAAGTGGTACCCGATCAACAAAATAACATACTTGTACCCATATAATTTCTACAGAATCCATAACTGCAAATAAAATAAAAAAGTTAAATAGTTTACTCAAGTATATATCAAAGTAATATAAAAATAGCTATCATATTTAACTTATCAAAATAAAAACATTGTATTATCAAGAATGGACATACAACAGATACTGTTTGTATTGTCATTTTACATGGATGATAACGACTATACTGTCGTTTTGAACTACGTAAAACGACTGGAGTGTCGTTCTGTACTGTAGATCGTCCAAAATTTACACCCAGTACAGAAATACACCAACTGTGGAACATAAATCAGCTAACATATCATTTCATACTATATTCAACAATAAAAAGACCAATGTACACGAAATTACCAAAAATACCTTTCTTTTTTCTTCAAATATTTAGAGATTACAATGTAAATAATTTAGAAACCAAAACCCTTGTTCAAATACTCAGAATGAAGGCAAAAATAGGTGAGTAATACAATAAATAATAAGATTTTGTGGAGGAAGCAAGCACATGAGACGGTAAGCTCGTTAATTGGATTGGATATGAATTGGAAAATTTAATTGGATTGAAAGATATTTTGGTCTTCTCATGATAGGGATATTTTAGATCTTTTCTATTTTTTAATCGGGGCCATTTTACCAAGAAACATTGAGGAAATACTTTTTGTGCAAATATATTCTTTGACTAGGCTTTTTAACAAACTCTCCCGAAATAAGGGATTCTTTGTTAAAAGGCATGGTCAAACAATGTAATTGGATAAAAAGACTTTCCTCAAAGTTTGTTTGAAAAATGGCCCCAATTAAACAAAATCAATAAATAAAGGATATAAAATGTCTAAAACATCCCTATCATGAAGAGACACAAATACCCTTTCAATCCAATTAAATTCCCCAATTCATCTCCAAGACTCCAAACCATATGAACGCACGTGCTCTCCGTCTCCTGTGTTTGCCACCTCAAAAATCTTGTTATTCATTATATTTCTTACTATCTTTTCCAATATTTTGAGCATTTGAACAAGAATTTTGGTTTTTATATTATCTACATTGGAATCTCTATTATATTTGAAGAAAGAGAAATGTATTTTTGTAAATTTCATGTACATTGGCCATTTTATTGTTGAATACATTATGAAATGATATTTTAGCTGATTTTTCTTCATAGTTGGTTGTATTTCTGAATTGTCCGCACATATTGGACGAATTGTAGTACAAAACGCCAGTCCAGCTGTTTTACGTAGTGTAGAACGACACTACAGTCGTTATCGTCCGTATAAAATGAAAATACAAATTATATCTGTTATGATCTGTCCGTTCTTGATAATACAATGCCGCTACTTCGAAAATTTGAATATGAAAGCTATTTTCATATTATTTTGATATATATTTGAGTAAATTATTTAACTTTTTTTATTGTATTTGCAGATATGGATTCTGTAGAAATGATATGGGTACAAGTATGCTATTTTGTTGAGTTTAAAAAGATAGAAGAAGGTAAGACGACACACATGCGATTTTTGTAGTGTTACGATGTACTTTTTTTGTAATATTGAAAATTGATTGTGGTGTTATCTTACGATGTACTACTTTTGTCATTTTGAAAATTAAACTATTTATAATGATTGGAACGAAGGATTTTTTTGTCATCGTCTTAGACTCGATGAATTCATAATAGCAGTTATACTGTTTTTTGTTACAACAAAACATCGTTGGTACTGTAACGACACTTGTGCAGTTTTTAAAATAGTAACGACAATTATGTCGTTTTCCTTTTTTCTGTATTAAGTAATGCGCAAATCTCGAGAACCTTGTAATTTGTGTCTCCAGACTATAGCTTAAATGAGTTCATCTTATCGATTGTTGTGGCTAGGACAAGTTGTAGCTCTTCGTACTCATGTTTAGAGGTAGAACGACACTTGTGCCGTTTTCAAAACAGTAACGACAGTTGTGTCGTTTTCCAGTAACTGTTTATAAAGTAATGAGCAATTCTAACGAACGTTGTAAGCGTCATGACCATCCTGCATCTCAAATGAGTTGTCGTATCGATTATCGTGGCTCGGACGGGTCATCAGCCTAAGAAATCGTGTTTAGGGGCAGAACAACACTTGTGTCGTGAAACGGCTCTAGTGGCGTTCTGTTGATTTTTAAGGTATTTTATTACTTTTCTGGAGGAACATGCTCAAGGATTGGACTCCCCAACATGAGGAAGGCCGAAAACGTTGACTCGTGACAGCTAACTTCGGTATTGAGATGGAATTGATGGTAGCAAACCGTAGAATCACAAGTTTTGGTCCAAGTTCAATTCGAAGTACAAGTAATGAGCATATCTAACGAACGTTGTAAGCGTCGTGACCATCCTGCATCTCAAATGAGTCCGTCGTATCGATTATCATAGCTCGAACGGGTCCTCGACCTAAGAAATCGTGTTTAGGGGCATAACGACACTTGTGTCGTGAAACGGCTCAAGTGGCGTTCTGTTGATTTCTTAGGTATTTTATTACTTTTCTGGAGGAACGTGCTCAAGGATTGGACCCCCAAACCTGAGGAAGGCCTAAAACGTTGACTCGTGACAACTAACTTCAGTATTGACATGGAATTAACGGTAGCAAACTATAGAATCACAAGTCTTGGTCCAAGTTCAATTCGAAGTACAAGTAATGAGCATATCTAACAAACGTTGTAAGCGTCGTGACCATCCTGCATCTCAAATGAGTCCGTCGTATCGATTATCGTGGCTCGAACGGGTCTTCGACTTAAGAAATCGTGTTTAGGGGCATAACGACACTTGTGTCGTGAAACGGCTCTAGTGGCGTTCTATTGATTTCTCAGGTATTTTATTACTTTTCTGGATGAACATGCTCAAGGATTGGACCCCCAACATGAGGAAGGCCGAAAACGTTGACTCGTGACAACTAACTTCGCTATTGACATGGAATTGATGGTAGCAAATCGTAAAATCACAAATCTTGGTCTAGATTCGTTTGAAAGAATAAGTAATGAACATAACTCCCGAATGTTGTAAGCAACGTGTCTAGTCCGCACCTTAAATGGGTTTAGTTTATCGATTATCGTGGCTAGGATGGGTCGCGGCTTTTCAAAATCGTATTTTTTGGCAGAAAGACACTTGTGTCGTTCTATTGATTTTTCCAATATTTTGCTACTTTTCAAGGCAAGGACATCAAGGATTGGACCCCTCCAACCTAAGAAGGACAAAAATATTGATTGTGTGGCAACTAGCGGTGGAATTGATATAGAATATAAGTTATGAAACGGTGAAAGCACAAGTCTTAGTCTAGATTCGGTTGAAAGTACAAGGAATGAGCATATCTTAAGTATTTTGTAAGGGGCGTGTTCAGCCTGCAATTTAAATGGGTTCCGTTTATCTATTATCGTGGCTAGGATGTGTCGCGGCTCTTCAAAATCGTATTTATTGATAGAACGACACTTGTGTCGTTCTGTTGATTTTTCCAATATTTTGGTACTTTTCAAGGCAAGGATATCAAGGATTAGACCCCCAACCTAAGAATGACGAAAATATTGATTGTGTGGCAACTAGCGGTGGAATTGATATAGAATATAAGGTATGAAACGGTGAAGTACAAGTTTTAGTCTAGATTCGATTGAAAGTACAAGGAATTGGCATATCTCAAATATTTTGTAAGGAGCGTGTTCATCCTGCAACTTAAATGGGTTCTGTTTATCCATTATCGTGGCTAGGATGGGTCGCGGCTCTTCAAAATTGTATTTATTGGCAGAACGACACTTGTGTCTTGGAACGACACTTGTGTTGTTCTGTTGATTTTTCCAATATTTTGCTACTTTTCAAAGTAAGGACATCAAAGATTGGACCCCCCAACCTAAGAAGGACGAAAATATTGATTGTGTGGCAACTAGCGGTGGAATTGATATAGAATATAAGTTATGAAACGATGAAAGTACAAATCTTAGTCTAGATTCTGTTGAAAGTACAAGGAATGGGCATATCTTAAGTATTTTGTAAGGGGCGTGTTCAGCATGCAACTTAAATGAGTCCCGTTTATCCATTATCGTGGCTAGGATGGGTCGCGGCTCTTCAAAATCGTATTTATTGGCAGAACGACACTTGTGTCTTGGAACGACACTTGTGTCGTTCTGTTGATTTTTTCAATATTTTGCTACTTTTCAAGGCAATGACATCAAGGATTGGACCCCCCAACCTAAGAAGGATGAAAATATTGATTGTGTGGCAACTAGCGGTGGAATTGATATAGAATATAAGTTATGAAATGGTGAAAGCACAAGTCTTAGTCTACATTCGATTGAAAGTACAAGGAATGAGCATATCTCAAGTATTTTGTAAGGGGAGTGTTCAGCCTGCAACTTAAATGGGTTCTGTTTATCCATTATCGTGGCTAGGATGGGTCGCGGCTCTTCAAAATCGTATTTATTGGCAGAACGACACTTGTGTCGTTCTGTTGATTTTTTCAATATTTTGCTATTTTTTAAGGTAAGGACATCAAGGATTGGACCCCCCAACTTAAGAAGGACGAAAATATTGATTATGTGGCAACTAGCGGTGGAATTGATATAGAATATAAGTTATGAAACAGTGAAAGCATAAGTCTTAGTCTATATTCGTTTGAAAGTACAAAGAATGAGCATATCTCAAGAATTTCGTAAGCGGCGTGTCTAGCCTACAACTTAAATGAGTTCAGTTTATCAATTATCGTGGTTCGGACATGTCGTGGCTCCTCAAAATCGTGTTTAGAGGCAAAACGACACTTGTGCCGTTTTCAAAACAGTAACGACAATTGTGTCGTTTTCTTTTTTCCTCTTGATTAAGTAATGAGCATAAATCTCGAATGTTGTAAGTGGCGTGTTCAGCCTGCAACTTAAATGAGTCCAACTCATCATTATCGTGGTTGGACGGGTCGCAGCTCTTCAAAATCGATTTTAGAGGCAGAATGACACTTGTGCCGTTAAACAATTATCAATTTTCGTGGCTTTTCGTACTCATGTTTAGAGGTAGAACGACACTAGTGTCGTTCTTTTGATTTTTCCAATATTTTGTTACTTTTCATGGGAAAGACTTTAAGGTGTCGCTTAGAGGCAGAACGACAATTGTTGTTCTCTTGGACTTTTATTTACAAATATAACGACAATTCTATCGTTCTGGTAGACGTTCTCAAAGAAGTAATAACACGTTTGTCGTTCTGTTGATTTCTCCAATATTTTGCTACTTTTCCAGCGGAACGACGTCAAGCATTGGATCCCCTAACATAAAAAGTTCGACAAACTGATTGTCTTTTTGGTCAATCAATCTAACTTACCTATTTTTGTACTCAAAATTGTCGTTTTCAATCCTCTTAGTTAAAAAAAAAAAATCCGGGGGCTCTGCCCCCGAACCCCCAAGAGGGGGCCCAACCCCCGTATTTTTTGATAGAGAATGTAGGTATAAAACGGTGAAAACACAAATCTTAGTCTAGATTCATTTGGAAGTACAAAGTAATGGGTATATCTCAAAAATTTTGTAAGCCGCGTGTTGAACCTACAACTTAAATGAGTTCAGTTTATCGATTATCGTGGTTGGGATGGGTCGCGGCTCTTCAAAATTGATTTTAGGGCTAGAACGACACTTGTGTGCCGTTTTCAAAACAATAACGACAGTTGTGTCGTTTTCGTTTGCCTCTATATTAAGTAATGAGCATAAATTTTGAATGTTGTAAGTGAAGTGTTCAACCTGCAACTTAAATGAGTTCAACTCATCATTATCGTGGCTCGGACATGTCCTGGCTCTTCAAAATCGATTTTAGTTGCAGAACGACAGTTCTGTCGTTCTCGAAGCAGTAACGACACTTTTGTCGTTATGTTGATTTCTCCAATATTTTGCTACTTTTCCAGCGGAGCGACGTCAATCATTGGACCCCCTAACTTAAATAGGTCGACAAACTGATTGTCTTTTTGATCAGTCAATCTAACTTGCATATTTTGGTACGCAAAATCGTCGTCTTCAATCCTCTTAGTTAAAAAAAAAATCGGGGGCTCCGTCCCCCCCATTCCCTGTATTTTCGCCAATATTTTTTTTTGATTTCTCCAATATTTTTTGCTTCTTTTCCATTATTAGAGGTCATTTCGTTGAAAAAATCAAATTACAGCAGATAACGACTGTAGTGTCGTTTTACGTCACGCTTGCGAACCTTCTTGAGCAACAACAGATCGAATTGGTGCATTATTGGTCGATGTTAAGTCATGATGTTCGTCATCTGGGCGAGTGCTATCCATTGGTGGTGGTGTGCGACCATGGGTGTCGCCGGAGATAGGTTTTCCGGCAGAAGAAGAGTACGCAATTATGGTGGTTTCGTGGATAATTGTTGGTTAGAGGTTGTAGATGAGAGTGAGATGAGGCTGATGGTGGTGGAGTCCGATGATTTTGATGGCCGAAAAGTGGTGGAATGAGGCTCCATATGTGGCTGCTGAAAATGGACAATGATCGTCCAAAATGAAGAAGAAAGAAGAAGGTGAAATGAAAGAATTTGGGTGAATAATTTGAAGGATAGATTTGTCATTTTACCTTTAAAACATTTTAAATTTTTTTTATTCTATTTCAATGTGGTCAAAGGCCATTTATCCAAAATCATTGTTTAGTGGGGTTATTGGGCCAAATTTCCCACGAAATAAAAGATCTTCTACCCAGCACCCACCCCACTCCACTCCCAAAACCAAACCTCCAATAAAGCAGCCACAATCACCACCACCGATATTGCCACGGCAACACCCGTCGGCCACCGCCAAATGCATCTCCAATCTCCAACAATGGCATTCTTCATCAAAATCATATCATTTGCTTCTTTATCAAAATCAACCAGTTCACTACCCATTTTGGGTGGGGTGAGAGGTAGAAGAATCATCCTTTTTCCCCTTTTTAATTGAAATTTTTAATTATTTTATGTTAACATTATAAGGTTACCATTTTTCCCTTCAATATGAGTAAAAAAATTGAATTTCTTGGTGAACTGATGGATGGATGGATTAATCAAATAAGGATTTCGTGATGGATTAATGCCATCGTGCTTCAGATTTAGTTTATATATGTAGTTTTCTATTCTGTAAATAGCATATGAATAATTAAAAATGGGACATGGTGCTATTGTTATAGGAATGGACTGTTGCAAAATCGAAATTATAGAACTTCTATTTTTTTGTGTTATTTTCGTTTCTAAATTATGGCAGAAGAATGCATATTCCGAATTCTAGATCAAATGGGTCTCTGTAGAAGTCTTTTGTTGGATTATGTGATGTGGTGATTAAATCCTATTTATACCTTTGAGACTCTTCATTTCACAGATTGTTTATAATCTTAGCAGTCAATGAGTTACTAAAACTTCTACTGTCCTAGTGTGAGCTCATGGTTTCCATGTATGTGTGAGAGAGAGAGGGAGATTAGGTTAATAATTTAGCATGTGATTGTTTTAGCCTACTCCAAAAGTCATCCACCTTAATTGCAGGATGCATACTTGTTAATGACTTTGTTACAGTGGGTGATTGTTGAGGTGCAAATGCAATAAAATTCAGAAGTTTGGTGGCAGGAATTCCTTCTTGTATTTACAAAAATCGTTGAGTCTTGCGAGTTGTGTTAACATTTTAACCAACCCCCTTCCTCTAGTCCTCGTCCTCCGCCATCAGCCTCCCATGGCTGCCCTGCCGCAACGACTTTTTTCTAACCCTATAATCTCAAACCCCTTCCACCCATCCCCCACCCCCCAAAAGAAAAAAATAATAATAAAAAAAAACCCCAATATCAAAAACTCCGAATGCAATTGTGCTTGGATCTCTATGCAAAAGGTTAAAGGTCGGCTTCGATCCTAGTAAAAGTGCTTGCTGAAGACATTATTGAGTGTGGTTTTGGGGCCATCTGATAAAGAAGAAGTGAAGAGGCAAAAGGAAGTAGTGGTGGATTATGATTCGACAGAACAATGGTATCCACTTTATCTGTCTAAAAATGTGCCAGAAGATGCCGCTTTGGGACTCACTGTTTTTGATAAGAAACTAATTTTGTATAGAGATGGCAATGGGAAGTTTCAGTGTTATGAAGATCGATGCCCCCATAGGTAAATAACTCAATTCAGTTTCAAGGTGACTGAGAGAACAAATCGAGGATTTGCAGGCATTTGGGATAGTTAAAAAGATCGGTTTACTGCAAACTACATACCGTACTTTTTACGTTTTGAAGCACCTTGTGTGATTCAAAACCACCGAGAAATCGTTGATAAGAGTGGCAAAAAGCATTACCTTTCAGGGATATTCCTTTGTCGACCAGCAGGATGGGGAAAAGCCATGGTCATTTCGAGGTTTGGAAGCACATCTAAAATCATAAACTATTTGTGAAGTTATAAACTTATTTGTTCAAATTATGTTTTCAATACACCTCTAGCATGCATGCAATATCTGTGTTTTTATCAAAGACTTGACACGTGAAATTTTTATTATATGTAAATGTGTGACCGTGTGTCTTAGCCTATATTTGGCTCATGTTTATTGACTATTTATAAACACTTAATTCATACATTTTGAGATATCCACAAGTGTACTGCTATTTATTAACCACTCATTCTATCGCTTTATAATTTAAACCTTTTATAAGCACTTCCTAAACAAAGTTTTACTTCTCTTTGCTTTTGTACTATAATAAACTAACTTGTCTAAAACATTACTTAGAGATGTGTGACAAACTTATTTGTTAAAATTATGTCTTTAACAGGTACTGGCTGCAGAACACGTGTAAGGTTTTCAACGAAGGCGTGGGTTTTCTTTGCTCCCAGAATCAGATTTTGATGAAAGAAAAAGTCCCCACAAGAGAACTCTATATCAATTTGAAGTCATCAGACACATGGATGGCTGAGTATAGGAAATGGATGGACAAAGTTGGACATGGAATGCCATATTATTTTGGACACAACACAATTTCCTTGCCAAAAGATCCGGCTGTAGTTGAACATTCTCCTGCTGGTTTTGCTGTAACTATATCGGCTTCTCAACCTGCAAAAGGTGGGATCAAAACTATGCATGCACCGAATTTCAGAAATAGGTATTTGTTGAACCTCTTCATCTAACAGCTCAAGATGTTATGGAGGGACACTTTTTATAAATAATATCTTTAATATGCTCTAACAAGTGCCCAGCCGAATTCATTATTGTATCAAAAGCTAAAAACGAGTGGTGTCAAGACTTGAACATAAGACCTTTTGCTCTGATAGAATCCTAAAAACAAATTTATTTATTTAAATTATGTGTTAACAGATATTTCTGGCATGTGATTCGCTGCAAGGGATGCTGGAGAGCCGTGAAAACTTTTTAAGCTTGGAAAAATTCCCTCATAGTGGCTGCACTTGTATCAACAGCATTTTCAATTCCTGTATCCGGAATGCGGTGGAAAGCTGCCCTTTTGTTTAGTACAGCATTATGCTTGGCTGGAATCCATATTTGTTCCACTGGAATTGTGATGAATAATACAAACTTTGTTAGGAAGCACAGAAGCTTGAATAAAAGTCAGATGTTCGAAGATTCATCACATGTTTTCTAGTGAAGTTGAGTAGTACTCAGAGATATCGTGTGTACTTTAGTCGAGTTCTCAACATGCACTTGGTTCTTAAAAATCAGCTTGTGTGTGTGAATAAATATTAACCAAATACTTCGAAATTGTTCCTATTGTGTTCTGTAGTGTTTCTCCATAAATTGTTCCAATATTCGGTCAGTATTATTATTATAAATCAACAAACATTATCGATCATGTGCTTGTGTCTTGCTTATCTTTGTTACATCACTTTTGTAACGGTCCATTATTGTGGCCAACTTTCTTGTCATGCTATTATTTGAGATAGTTCACAAATGTTGTTTGCAACCGTATTACACACTTTGGTGACATTTTCAGAAAAGTATAGTGAGAATGCTGGTGAATGTATCTTGGATGGAATGGAGCGTTGAATTTTCGGAGGGAGAATGTGTAGATTTGGAGAAAAGAACTTGTGCAAGCCAAATGTGGGACTTAATCGAGGATTCTTTGTCCTCGTGCTATTGCTTGCATACTCGATAAGGGTCATGAGCAAGTTATAAATCCCAACAATGGCATTCTTGTCTGAAATTGGATAATTTATCATTCACCACAATTGGATAAATTCTATGTGATTATACGTTCATCAAGTGATAAGTTTTATCAGTTAATGCATCTTGCTAATCCATCATCCATGAATTTAAGTATTGATCGAGAAAGTGTAATACCTACAAAAAGATGCTCTTACTGCAAATATCGTTGACAGTTTAAGGAGAATGTACGACAAGAAAATACAAAAATCATTACAAAATCTAAAACTTATTTCTGAATCAAAAACTGCTAAGAGTACACAAACCATTATCATAACTCACACCAGAACTTTATATTTTCGCCCAATAATGCGTAATCCTAAGTCAATTATATTTATTCTCGAATCTATGCAATTTTCATGGTTGAAATGAAACAACAAATTACGCAAACTGAACTTCAATAATTCCAATCAGAAAACTGGGTAAACCACAAAGAATTTATGCTAAATCAGTCCAAACTTTCAATTAAAAATAGAGTCAATCGTCATCAAAAAAACAAATGAATGGTTAAGTTGTCAACCTGTGTTGACAGACAGCATTCAGAAATTTAAAATCTTCGTAACTCAAAATTCATACAAAGTAAAAATCTTTGTTAAAACCATCTTGTGGAACTGGAATCATCGGCCAAGAAACTGAAGGAATTTGTTTCTCCATCTCCCCTCCTTGATTCAAAACGTTCTCTCCTAGTCTGTTCAATTTCTCTTTAAATGCTTCAAGTTCCTGCAACTCCATAGTTTCCAAGTTTTCATTCTCCCACCAAAATTCCGTCGTTGCCTCATCATTTTCACTTTTTTCTTCAACCACGAGATCGTGGGCAGTCGGGTTCGACTCAATAGAAAAGGAATCGTCAAGAAATTGGTACCGGTTTAGAATGGATTCCACCGAGGGTTCGCCAAAAGTGAAAAACTTGTTCCCCGGAGATTGGATGAGGATTGCAACGTTTGCGCCGCACAATAGGTTCGTTTCCTTGGCCTTTTTGAAAAGACCCGTTCGCCTCTTGGAGAAGGTAACTTGTAGACTGTTTCTATTGTCGATTTTCCGAAGTTCGATCTTCCGCCGACCCTTTGTTTTCTTCTCCAGATTGTTGTTTGACATTGTCATGGCTGAAAAAGGAGAGAAAAAAATTGATCGCTGCGTTGTTTGTTTGAAGACAAGAAAGAGTTCAATAGAAATTTACAGAGTGTTTTCGGAGGGAGGGAGAGAGAGAGGTGCAAAGTTAGAATTTTTAACGGTAATAATTTTAAATATAGGAGCGTCGGTGCTAATTTTTGAAAACAACGGTAATGTTGGTTATGACTTTGAAAATTTTAAGGTAATAATTTTAGACGTAATCACCATCTTTATTATTGGGTCCAAATTTCCTCAATTTTTTTTTTTAAAAAAAATAGAATTAGAATATTTTAAGAGAACTTGAGAAAGAAAAAAATAAATAAATAGGTTAGTCAGTAAACGGTAGGGAATTTTAACGTTTTACCCTGAAATACTATAAGCAATTATGATTCATATGTACTTTCCTATGTGTCGTTAAGATCTTTTGTCTCGCTGTTCCATTTACTTATTTATTTATTTATTTTTAAATAAGTAATTTAAATTAAAAATATTAAAACAAAACAAAGATTAAGAGTTGTGGCAGGGACCATGTAAACATATGTGTCCTCTAGGTGAACTAAAATCAACTTAGGTGCGTTTGATTAAATTATTATTATAAATGAATTATTGTTTGTTTGATTTTTGAAAACAAGTGTGGTGCTATCCTTTATATTTCCCGAAAGATGGTGTCACACTGAATAACACTATCTGGGTTGAATTGGAATATTGTATCTTGTTAACAAATATAATCTTATTTTGTTTTATTGTTTATTAAGGGTAGAATAGTTTTTTTAGTTTCCTTTATTTTAGACTATATATAGTCTCTTTATATTTAGGTTGTGTATTCACTTTTAATTATGTATAATTAATGAAACCCTAGCCTCCCTTTTTTCCTCTCTTTTCTTTGAATTGTTTAACATGATATCAGAACAGTTTCGATCCTAAATAAATTAACCTTTGAATTTCGTTTTCGGCGAGCGGTCTTGAGCCACTCGTCCGACTCTCAATGTTGTTTTTCTTTTTTTATTTTCTTTTCGGATGTATTCCTACAAAGTCACATCACATTTTGGTGGTCAAAACTTAGTTTCTGCAATTTGTTTGGAGTTTCTTCAGCTTTTGGTAATTTGGAACTTGGTCCAGTTGATGTGATTAGAAATTTGGTTTGCATTTTGTAGGTAAGCTGGAATTTGTTTTGCATATTTGACCGCATTGATGGGATTGAAAATTTGGCCCAGTTGATGGGATTGGAAATTTGGTTTGCAGTTTGGCCCAGTTCGTGGGATTGGAAATTTGGTTTGCAGTTTGGCTCAGTTGATGAGATTGAAAATTTGGTTTGTTTTTTCTTCGGTATATTTGGATTTGAAATTTGCGTACGTCTGGATTTGTTGAGATTGTGTGGTTGTGTTGGCTACTTGCAGACATGGGTGTTCATTCGGTTTGATTCGGTTCGATTTATCGTTTTTTGTTTCTTGCAAACTCTCGGTGCTAAGTATCGTGAGTTTGAGGGGGGATGTTAACAAATATAATCTTATTTTGTTTTATTATTTATTAAGGGTAGAATAGTCTTTTTAGTTTCCTTTATTTTAGACTATATATAGTCTCTTTATATTTATGTTTTGTATTCACTTTTCATTATGCATAATTAATGAAACCATAGCCTCCCTTTTTTCCTTTCTTTTCTTTAAATTGTTTAACACCACTGTTTTGCACAGAACTATCTAGAATTAGAGGAACATTGTTTCCATTGACCCAGAAAGAATAGTGGTTGAAATTATGTGTGTGTTTCGATAAAAATTAGATTTTTAATAGATTTTGATGATAAAAAGTTAATAAAATATGTAGTTGAAAAATTTATAAAAGTTGTGGGCCCACTAATTGGGTAATTAAAAATGACTTTAAAAAGAATGAATTTTAAGAAAGGAGGGCCAAATGAAGTTATCTAACACGATATATTTGTTGAACTTCCATTGCCCTCATGAAAACGCACAAGCATTGAATCTTATGCTTTACAATAATTTGATGTTGTGTACGCCAAATCAAATAAAGCATGTTGGATTGACCCTCCTTGTTTATAGTACGGCCACCTATACTTTTCCAACCAAGCATCGATCAAGTCGTGAGATTGTTTATTGAAGGTGAATTGTCTTCACAACATCGCTAGTATGTTACATCTTAAACTATTGCAACTTGAAAATACGATTCTAGAGGTTGCATCTTGTGTAGCAAAGTTAATAGGTAAACACAATTTTTGTCAAATTCCATATACTTACCACAAAACATTAGGCATCATGAACAAATTCTTTGGGTGATTTGTGATATTTCGAAAATTCGTGTGGCTTTGGTTTGTTTGAATGAGTTTTTGAACAACAAGTGTTGATTTACACACATCCTTTTTCAATTTGGTTCAATATATTGAAACTCCATTTTGTCCACTTGATCAAATGAGCCTTTTATCAATGTCAAATATGACAATTGTCGTGCGGAAGCTTCAAAAAATCTTGGACCCGAGCTCAGTTTACTCACCAAACGAACACCAATTGAGCTTGGCTCGACCCACAACTATATTACACTTGGTTGCCACAAGTCTTGCACCCACAAAGGATATACTTGGTGGTTTTTTATTCATCATTTCACAACTTCTATTGAGAAATTGGACGAAAAATGATAGAAAGTATGATTTGTGTAATTAAAGGTGTAATTAAGGATGAAAATGTCAAAAACATATATATGTTTTTCACAATAATAGTGAAAGATAAGGACATTATGTGTTAATTATCATTTTAATAATTTATGTGAGACTTGTTTGCACATTTTTAAAAAAATTGGGACTAGGTTGCAATTGGTTCTTTCTTTTCTTTTAATTTAAATAGAATGTTATATTCATCATTTCACCGTTTTTAATTAAGAAAATGGATGAAAATGACTTTTTGTACAATGAAAGGTGGAAATAAGAATGAAAATGTAAAAAAAAAAAAAAAATGGAAGATAAGAATATTTTCCACAATAATAATGAAAGGTAAAAATGTTATGTGCTAATTACCTGATATCATAATAGTAAATTAAGCAACGAAAACTACTTCAACGATAGTCAACACTGTCTTGTTAAAAGATTCGGGACATATCAAGGGTGAGAATGGATACGAATAAAGAAAAAAGCAATGGTCCATTCCCAAAGATAAAGCTATGTATAAACTTGTTACATCAATCCCACTAGAAAAATCCAATGTGACCTAAAAATCAATCAAGATTCCAGCTTAAAATTGATCTTACTTTCATTTGAGATTCCAGCTATGTTACACCAATGAGAAATATCAGAACTGGTCCACATCAAGCAAGATTTCCAAGGATTTTGTGAAATATATATGGATTAATTGATTAATTGTGTAGACCCACGGTTTATACAATCAAAGTGTTTGGTTAAGCCTGATGCCCTTCAATTATTAAGTGACAATGATGGAATTAGCAAAAAGAAATAAATAAAAAAATAATTGATGATTTTGTCTTTATTTTTTAAAAAAAAATAATAATAAATCATAATTTATTATCCTTGTCTTGAGTAACTAATTTCTTTAAAATATCTTTGTATTGATTTCCTCATTATAACAATGATTTATGCTTCTTCTTTTTTCTTCTAAACATATGTCATTGACTAGTCAATGCTTCTTGGCCGACAGCAAATTTTCGAGATTTACTAGTGACGGTTATCTGGCCAACCTTGTAAATTCAGTCTTCATCCATGCATACTTATTCTTCTCATTCTAACTTCCAAAATTTTACTCGTGGCTTCTAACTCAGAAATTTCACGATAGAGTGATTTTATTTTATTAAAATATTGACTTACTGTTTATTCTACTGGAGTGATCGAGAGTAGCTTATTCTCCAAAAGCTGCAATTTTAGATCATTTTTCTTCAAAAATAGTGCAGTTAGGGTATCTCATACTTCATTTGGTGTGTTCTTATCACTTATATGCTTCAACAATTCTTCATCAATTATTATCTTTATAGCGAATATGGTCTTACCTTCTTTGATTCTTCATTTCTTCAGAGTTGTGGCTTCATCTGGGGGCATCACATCACTTCCACCAACTACTTCCCACAAGTCTTGTTCTTGGAGATACGATTCCATGCAAGTTAATCATGATGTGTAATTCTGATTATTGAGTTTTTTTATTTCACCTACTACTTTTAGGTCACCTATCGTGAATTGATTTATGTCATTATAATCAAGCGAGTTTTAATAAAGTTTCATAATCTCCCTTTGTGCACGAACTCAAGAAGTCCAAAAATTCGCCACCAACCCCTCGCTCTGATAGCAAATTGATGAGTTTAAAACCAATCGAAAATGTTTATATTAACAAAAATAATTTTTCAAACCAACAGCACAACTCTCACAATTTATATTAAATGAAGCACTAACATTTGTTCTCACTCTTCTGGTCACTATTTCTCGTATATATACTGCATCTCTCTACTTCACACCCTTGATCTCTGCTCTCACACACACATTTATATATACAGCATAAAGTCAGTGGAATTGTTTCAGCCAAATTCTGGATTTCCTTCAATTGGGGGTGGTAGAATTCTCAAGATTGTCCAGAATTTTCCATAAATAGCGGTGGAACGGCCTTTCAATAATTTGTCCAATTTCTTCTAGGAGCTCTTTGGGATTAAGGGATTTGACTTAGCAAGGAATCATAGTTGGTGATGACCTTCATTATTCGCCATGGGCGGACCCACATGGGTCATGTGGGGTCAAGTGACCCCACAATATTTTGACCTTTTTTTTTTTTTTTTTCCTGTAGTTGTTTTTTTTTTTAATGTAAGGTTCTTACTTACACTCGATGAGCGTCCCTTTTATTAGTTTATCTGATTATTCATTTGTTAGTGAAATGAATTATTGAGTTTTAGCTTTAGAAATTCTTCCAATATGAAAATAGAGCGAAAGAGGATTCAAACATAGAAGAATCTTTACAGTTTCAAATTCATTTTGGACATTTTGGAGAAGTGAAAATTGCGAGCGACGATGAGGTTTTCAAGTCTAAGATCACAACTTACATGTGAGATCCTTGCAACCTTTGGAGGTCTAATATTCGATTTTGTTCATTGTATATGATATTTGATTGAAATTATTATCTAGGTTATTTTCTTTTTTTATGTACTATATATTTGATTTTGTAAAATTTTGGCGGCTGGATGTGATTGGGAAGATGATAGCGCCGTTGAAATTAATATTTTAGATAAATGATTTTTTGGACTTCAAGATTTGGACAATTTTCAAGTTTGATGAAATTTGGCCTCTTTGGCATAAATTGAATTTGTTCTTTAGCTGAAAATATGCAAAGTATGCAAATGCATATACTACAATTATAATAGCATATTGAATTATTTTCATTAATGTTATTTATTTATTTTATTTTTTTGAAAAAGTTGCATTTGAAATTTTTGACCCCACAATAAAAAACAGTCCGAGTCCTCCCCTGTTTATCACATAAATTTTTTTATTTTAACTTGGGGGTTGTCTAATTTGATTTAGGGTTCTTTCTGTCTTACTCCATATGAAGGGTGAAATGGGAATCCACAATGAGATGAAGAATATGGATGTTTGGACCAACAATAAAGCCCCAGGGCGCCACTTGGTGCGCATAGAACTGCTAAGAATACACAAACCATTATCGAACTTTCTATATTCGCCCAATACTATGTAATTCTAAGTCAATTATATTTATCCTCGACTCCATGCGATTTTCATGGTTGAAGTGAAACAACAAATTATGCAAACTGAACTTCATGAAATCCAATCAGAAAACTTTCAATTAAAAATAGAGTCGATCGTCATCAAAAAAACAAATGAATGGTTAAGTTGTCAACCTATATTGACATCAGACAGCATTCAGAAATTTAAAATCTAATTTTGTCTACTTGTATACGTAATGCGTAACTCAAAATTCATACAAAGTAAAAATCTTGGTTAAAACCATCTTGTGGAACTGGAATCATCGGCCAAGAAACTGAAGGAATTTGTTTCTCCATCTCCCCTCCTTGATTCAAAAAGTTCTCTCCTAGTCTGTTCAATTTCTCTTTAAATGCTTCAAGTTCCTGCAACTCCATAGTTTCCAAGTTTTCATTCTCCCACCAAAATTCCGTCGTTGCCTCATCATTTTCACTTTTTTCTTCAACCACGAGATCGTGGGCAGTCGGGTTCGACTCAATAGAAAAGGAATCGTCAAGAAATTGGTACCGGTTTAGAATGGATTCCACCGAGGGTTCGCCAAAAGTGAAAAACTTGTTCCCCGGAGATTGGATGAGGATTGCAACGTTTGCGCCGCACAATAGGTTCGTTTCCTTGGCCTTTTTGAAAAGACCCGTTCGCCTCTTGGAGAAGGTAACTTGTAGACTGTTTCTATTGTCGATTTTCCGAAGTTCGATCTTCCGCCGACCCTTTGTTTTCTTCTCCAGATTGTTGTTAGACATTGTCATGGCTGAAAAAGGAGAGAAAATTTTGATCGCTGTGTTGTTTCTTTGAAGACAAGAGAGAATTCAATAGAAATTTACAGTGTGTTTTCGGAGGGAGGGAGAGAGAGGTGCAAAGTTAGAATTTTTAACGGTAATAATTTTAGATGTAAGAATGATTTTGTGCTGATTCTGAAAATCTTAATCTTAACGGTAATATTGCTTAGGTGCTAATTCTGAACTCTGAAGATTGTAACGGTAGTAATTTTGAATGTAATAAAGCTTAATAACCATCTTCTGATTGAGTCCAAATTTCCTTAAATTTTTTTATTATTACTAGTCTATTGCCCGTGCAATGCACGGGCATTGTCATTTCGAAGGTAATATTAGCGTTTAAAAAAATATATATTTATCTCATTTTTTGATGGATTCTTCTTTAAGAATTTATTGCATAATGTAACATTTTTTCATGCATTTGTTTTTCCAGAGTTAAGAATTATAGATACTGAACTTTATTATTAAACGCTATGAAAATATGAATTAATAACGAAAGAACATAATATTAATTGAACGACGAATGGAACCCAATAACATTGACAAATTGTAAAAAAGTTGTAATCTTAGATGACAAAAATCATAAGTAATAAAAGCACATTCTTCCTCCTATCCTCTCTTCGCATGGGACATGATGTAAAATTTATTCTATATCCTACCAGCAGGTGCGAATGTGAGCTAAATAAAAGAACTCTTGACAGTTTTTTGTGTTAATTTGGAAAAAAATGTATTTACTAACGTAGTGATGAACTATACTAAATTGGTCTTCAAATCATGTGAGCAGCTCTTATCACTTTCGTCAACATCTTCAACAATCCCTTTGACAAGACATCCCGATTGAGCGCTTTCTACATAGGCTTTACATGCTATCAGAATATCACGAGAATGCTTGTAGGAATGTCATATCACAAAGTCCTCGAAATGCTATGAGCAACACAACACAAAACTTAAATCAGTATACAATGAAATCGTTACCCAAAAGGAAATAATAAACTGAAATTAATTACCAAAATATGTAAGGATTGAAATGTCTAATAATAACAGTAGTACATAGAAGGATCTCAATTTCATCTTACCTTCGGGGGCCGCCTCATACTGTACACCATTGTTTAGAGAGAATGAATAAAAATATTCTCATTGTATGCCATTGAACACTTTTCTCCTGTCGCTGAACCACTCATATTTGCACGTCTAGACTTATTAAAATAGGACTTAGCATTTAAAAGTAGACCTTGTAACATGTAGCATAATTGATATATCATGGATCAACTTCTACTTTTGACTACCACTTTAAGTGTCGAGAAGGCTTAAACATTTTTTGCCACAATTGTACATGTTTTGATTGATGCGAAGTCCACCAGAGTGGTAATAGACTTGCTGTAACAAAAAGTAAGTTAGTATTAATGGAAGACAATGTATTGACATATTCGAAAGTGTAAAATGGGTTGGACACAAAAATATCTAAAACATACAAGTGGAATATTGGGATAGCTTTCAGGAAAGAAGATGTCGAAGGAAAAGAGACCATCATGGTATGGAGTTTATTCTACTCTTTTATTATAGCCCTACTCTTATTATTATAGCCCTTAAAAGATTCACTCTGAATTCAGAAACATACGTAAATATGGTATTTGATAGAGTGGCAGCAAAAATATAAAAGGTGAGGAATATATTCATTCTAACAAACTCAGCAAAATGATGGTAACACCATTAGTTTTAACAAAATGCATACGGATTATAACTAAATTTGTTCAGATATCATCATAAATTGATCCTGAATATTCAGAGAGCTTACCAGGAAAATCAGATAATATCTTGAAATAAAAAAATGTAGAGTCCGTAAATATGATCAGAAGCTCACAGACAAAATGGAAATGGCTGAAATTAAAACGAAATATAGTTAATGGGAAAATTTATACCATGCATTAATAACGATTAGATAAAAAAGTAATAATAACTAACCTGTTATCAAGAGTATATGCACGAGAGTTTTTGAAGTTCTCTTAGCTATAGTTACTTCCATCATGGTTGTTACTTTAAAGTACCGTGTTGCCATAAATCCAAGTACGTGTGAAAGACATACACAAATATCATAAAGCCTGAAATATTCCAAATCGAAATTAGTTATTATAGAAATAAGAAATAACTAAAATCAGTAATATAATTATAACAATGAGCGACTAAGATATGTGACAAATACTTACGGAAAAGTTATATTTCTACAAATGAATGAATGAGAGAATTTCTCTGTAGACAACATTCTTCGTATATGTAATGTGTAAATTGTCAACGCTTGATGGTTTTAGTAAAACCTTTAAAGATTTGCTTGTTTTAGCTCTTGACAATGCTACATAAAGTTGACCATGACAGAAAACTGGTTCAGGAAGATACAAACCAACGTAATCAAGTGTTTGACCTTGTGCTTTATTTATTGTCATTGCAAAACATGGTCTAATCGGGAATTGAGTTCTTTTAAAATGAATTGAAGTTTGATCATTTTTCATAGGTACAAAAGGAATTCTTGGTAAGAAAACATGTTTTCCACAATATTCACCAGTTGTAATTTCAGCAAGAATTACATTCTTATCAAATTTTCTACATGTAAGGCGTGTTCCATTGCATAAGCCTTCAGAAGGATTGATGTTCCGCAATAACATCACAGGACAGTTTATCTTAAGTTTCAATTCATGAGGCGGAATACCATTTGGAGTCAAAGTGTTCAAGAAATCTTCCTGTAGGCTATGTTCTGATTTGTCAATTGTTTCATCGAAGCTGTAATATGTGAAAATTGTACCAGGAATCTGATCAAGTAAAATTCTATTAATATGATCAACACATTCATTTCTAGGAGTAAGAATTACTCGATTTCCCATCGTATGTAAATTATCAACATATGCTTCAATATTTGGAAAAACATGATTTATCAAAATTTTCAGAGATGTAATTTCATCCTCAAATGGTACAATTATATTGCTCGGAAGCTGAATGCAGTTACAACTGTGTTCTTCCTCTGTTCCATTTCCAACTCTAAGCAAATAATCAGAAAACGTGGGATCCAATTTTGCTCGCATGTTCTCAACCAACGGTAGATGTGAATACGAAGGCCATAGGTTAGAGAAGACTAAGCTAGCTTTCATTATTTCTTCTTTTTTTCCTCTCGGTATCACTGGTAAAACTTGTCTGAAATCTCTTCCTAGAACGACCATTTTTCCACCGAAAGGCAAATTACAATCAGTAATATCTCTGAGCATTTTATCAACGGCTTCAACGGCACAACGATTCACCATAGGTGCTTCATCCCAAAGTATTAATGTAGACATTTTTAACAAAGTCCCTAGAGCCGATTGTTTACTAACAGAACAAATAACTTCACCAACTGTTTCCAGAGGAATTTTAAATCTTGAATGAGTTGTTCGACCTCCAGGTAAAAGAGACGCAGATACTCCAGAAGATGCTGTAGTTAAAGCAATTAAATTTTGAGACCTTACACCTGCTAGTAGAGCTTTATATAAAAAAGTTTTGCCCGTTCCTCCTGGACCATCGATGAAATAGATCCCACTTGATTTGGAATTTACTTTTTCCATAATTGTATCATACGCAAATTGTTGTTCATTATTTAAGCTTGATGTATAAACATAGCCTCCTTCTATATTCAAATTTGTTGTCTCATCTGCAACCATTCTTCTCAACCTTTCATTTTCACCTATATGTACACCGAATGATACTATTTCATAGTCATTGATGCTTTTACCCGATGATTCTAAAATAGAATTGATGTCTTCTAAAGCTCGTAGTTCAGCATCCCTTGAATGTATATTTTCATATACATAATCATCGATCATATAAACTTTAAATTTATCCCACAGTAATTTTGGATGATCAGGGTTGTAAAGCATAAGAAGTGTAGCAAAAAGACGTCTTAAAGAAGTAGGCATTTTATAAATAATAGATTTAGACAGACATTCTTCACAATGATTGTCTCCGCCTAACAAACTGTGTAAATGTGCTCCTTCTCGATACGTATTAACAGTTACTCCGTTCAAAGTTCGTAAATCTGAAATGATGTTGGACCTCGAATATGATTGAGAAGAACGCGTAGGAAATATCGTTCTCCTTCAGATGGATTCGCTGCGACAATTCGTCCTATAACAACGTATTTTTTTCTGGGAGTCCAAATTTTCTTAGTTGAGTTCCAAACAAAATGGGTTGGAAAATCTCGATACAACAATGTACGCGCAAATTCATTTGCTTTATTTACCTCAAAAAATTCTGTCAACATTGTTCTTTTCGTATTTTCATTGTCAATAATAGTAGACAAATCATCTTCGTTGTTATATCTTACTTGTTGATGATTTTCGATATGAAGCTGTAAAGAATAAACAGTTGGATAAATTTCCGTCAAATTAAACGAGAAAATCCTCCACATAGCTTCAGGTGGAGATATCCATCTAGAAGATTGATAAGATGAGATTTCGTCGGTTTCTTTTCCTGTTTCATTTGTGGAAACTGAAAAATGAATACGATCATGTCCTTTATACACGTATTTGTAAAAATACTTTACAGCTTTAATAGATGAACATACTTCAACATTAATGTGGCAGTCAAATTTTGCGCTCAAATAAGGATTATACGGTACAACCCATCGATTGTCTAACATTTGACCTCTAACTTTAATAGAAATACCATTATCACGACGTTTATACAAAGGATATGAATTATCACCGAATATAGTAGAATTACAATAATCTCTAGGATATTTATTTTTACAACTATTGTTTCCTTCCATACATACGTTTTTTGGATTAAGATAAGATGTCCACAAGGGCCATGCATATTGTGTTTAACAATAACAGAATGCAGATAAGGATATTCATTTTCATTAGGAATTTCACAGCAAACTATCTTATCAACATCTAGAGCAGAACAAGTTTTGTAGCCGTATTTAAAAATTAACAATAGATGTGCATGAGGAAGTCCCCTTTTTTTGAAATTCAATAACATATATATGCGCAACAACTGGGCCTAAGATATTTTTTTTGTATAAATCATTTTTCAACTCTTCTAGTTTTGCTCTAAATATACGCACAATTAGATCAGGTCGATTTTGAATCTCATCATTGTGTTTTAGCTCTTGTTTAATCTCCGGCCAATTTGGATTGCATGTTATAGTCAAGAAGATGTCCGATTTTCCATAACGCTGTACAATAGCCATTGCATCCATATATCTCCTTAACATATCTCTAGGTCCACATGTAAAAGATTGAGGTAAAATAATTTTTCTTCCAATTTTGTACCATCTTGTTTCTCCATTTTGAACGCTATCTACAATACCTTGATAAAGTTCAGCTCGAATTTGACTTTGGTTGTTACGAAAATAGTCTAACCGTGCAGTTTCAATCTTCACATACATATCTACAACATATTGCTGGAACAATCTACCACTGTGAAGTAAAATAGACTTACCGGAAGGCCTAATTTGCAATTTATATGAATAATATTCTCGACAAGAAACCTATGATCGTTTCTTCATTCCATTAAGCACTGCAGAAAAGAAGTTATCATTCAATTAGAACATTGACGATGCAAAAGTTAGGTGAATGTACAATAACATAAATTTACAAACCTTGATTTTCCTTTTCAAGAAATTCAGCTGCAGAGGTAACTGTATCAGGAAATTGAACAAATTCAGAGAAATGTTCAGTCCTTCTACACCTCTCAATGCCTTCATGCCAACCGGATTCTCCGTATGGAAAAAGTAGAGGATATTGCAAAGGATCATAGCAACCATAATAATAATGAACTCTATGTGAATCACCAGAATGACC
>CM032640.1:21934348-21958779 GCA_019097785.1 Fraxinus excelsior | reverse complement strand
ATCATTTAGAAACTATTAAAAATTGACTTTTTTACTTTTAATAGAATAATTCCGTACGTAAAGTCAAACTAATCACTAATCCAGATAATTTTCAAGTGGCATCAGAGCCTAATTTCGATTCCCGACCTTAATTTGTCTAGATGAGTGGTTCATTGTTGGTCCCTCCATACTTTGATGGCACTAACTATGCCTATTGGAAAGTTATGATGAGAGTGTTCTTAAAATTTATGGATGAATGGATTTGGTTGAGTGTGGTAAATGGTTGGAGTGCCCCTAGTACAACTGTAGACAACGTAATGACCCCCACTCGTATCGCTAATTGGTCTAAAACTAATTTGGATGAATGTAATTGGAATAGTAAAGCATTACATGCTCTATTTATGGCAGTATCCCAGAGGAATTTAGGCGAGCGTCCATGTATGAGGTAGCCAAAGAGGTTTGGGATATTTTACAAACCACACATGAGGGAACACGAACTATAAAAAATTCTAAGTTGCAGATGTTAACCACTAGGTTTGAAGAGACTAGGATGGAAGAGAATGAAACTTTTAATTAGTTTTGTGTGAGCTTAAAGGACATAGTGGATTCTAGTTTCAACCTAGGTGAGAGAATCTCGGAGCCTAAAATTGTAAGAAAAATTCTTAAATCCTTACCTGAAAGGTTTAGGCCTAAAGTCACTGCTATATATGAGAGCAAGGACTTAGATTCAATTAATATGGAAGAGTTGGTTGGATCTCTCCAGACTTATGAGCAGACATTTGATAAACCCACAAACGATAAGTTTTTGGCCTTAAACACTTTGAGGAATAGTTATAGAGAGTCATCGGGTTCAGATTCTCCTAATGAGGAGGAGTTAGTTTATGTTGCTAAAAAATTCTGAAAAATGTTTAAGAATAAACAGAAACCTAAAGAGAGATAGCGAGGTGATTTCAGTGAGTCTAGAAGGCGATCTCAATAAGTAAGGTGTCATAACCGTCGAGGTTTTGGCCACGTTAAGAGTGAGTGCCCAAGCAGTAGTAGAAATCCGAATAAGGCTATGAATGATATTCTCACTGATGACGAGTCTAGCTCAGACAATCAAAGTGAGAAATCCACTCGTGTGAAAAGTGGCAACTATATTGCTTTTACTGCTAGAATTAGGAATGAATATGATAAGGGGAGTGAGAAGGTTAAGAATGTAAGTAGTGGTGATGATCATGATAGTGATGAAGATATCCATGAGTCTTGTGATAAGATGTATGAAGAAAGTTTTAAGATTCTAACTAAAAATAAAGTCTTAAGTGTGAGAGTCACGAAACTTGAGTTAGAAAATGAGAAACTCTTAGCGTACATTCAGGAATCTACATCAACCTTGAGTGAGTTGAAATCCATGAATGAATTATTAGATACTGAGGTTAGGAATCCCACTAATGAGCTTAAGAAAACCTCTAGGAGAGCTAATGAGCTGATAGTTGAAAAGGAAACCTTAGAAATCTAGATTAAAAATCTTTTGAGCGATCTAGAGTATTCCAAGTCTCAACTTTTTACTTTTTCTAGTAATTCTATGAAGCTAGATAACATTCTATGAATAGGCAAGCCTGCTGGTAATAAGAAAGGTCTAGAATATAATAAAATGATCATAATGTTGTTAGTCTATTCAAGACCACATTTGTTCCTAGTACTTACCATCTTAAGCATGTGCCTAACCCTAAACCGAAAAATAAGGGATTTGTAGGACATAGGCCTACTAGATAGTGTGGGACCCGCCAACCTAGGAATATATACCAGTGTTCTCATAATTTTGATCATAGGTTTATCCATACATGTTTTCATTACGGTGAGTTATGACACATAAAGCTAGGTGTCTTCATTTCCTGAAGAGAAATAGAAACACAAACTTAAATATAAATAAGAATCAGGATTATTTTGGTCTGATTGACTTTCTTATTAATCAGGTGAGTCCATTGACTAAGTTAATGACATAGATAACTGGAAATATTCATGTCACAAGGCAAGTTTGGGTGAAGAAAAATGATCTGAATTTTTTTGAAATAAATCATAGTGCTCTTAAAGGTAAGAGCATCTACATACCTAATTTATTAGGTATTTTTGGTGCATGCCCATGCCTTATCATTATGTGATATTGATTTATGCACACATCATATTTGTTTATTTGTTTTCTATGTAGAAAACTCAATGCATATTTTTTTGTGTTTGCCATTTTTTTTGTGTTTGGTGCATTCATGATTTAAAATAAAAACAACAACAAAATGAAAATTTGAAAAATAAAAATGCGTAAAATTGTTTTTACAGTATAAAATGTAATATACTTGAATTTGCTTGTTGTGCTCAAGTATGAGTTTAGTTAATAAGCTGTAACACAATTTTCACTACTTGCTTAGGTTATTATGGAGTACTTAATATATGTATCTTCATGTACCATCTACACTGCACATATATTGTTAGTGGGACTCTACTGCTTTGTGAGATTTGGGATGACAGTCACATGTTAGTCACTACAAAATTTTATACATTTTATAACATTCAAATATATCATTTTTATTAGTAATGCTATAAAATAGAAGTAAATTTGATCTAAACTTAATATAATAGCATTCATTAAAAAGCTCACTAAACTAAATAGCTCAAATTACTTCTCTCCCTATTTTACCTAAATATTGGCTTCCCCTTTTGTACCCTATTTTTTTTCTTCATCAAATCTTGTTTTTTCCTCTCTTTCCTCCGAGAGAAACTGAAGACCTCGGCTTGTGTCCGCCCGAGAATGAGATAGAAATGAAGAAGTAGCGGATTCGCTATTGAAGAAGAGGGTTAATTGTAACACTAGGGAGGAATCTGATGTTGTTTCCAATGCTTACCATCAAGGTGTTTTGTTCTTTACCTTTTCTTCTATCACTAGATCTAGGGTTTCACCCATTTCTTTCTCTGTCAATTTAATTTTCAATTCAAGTCTTATTTCTACTATAGTATTTCTCAAATTAGGTTTAGATGGTGGTAATGCCGAAGGTTACGAAGGTGATTCTGGTGGATATAGTGGTGGTGCCGAGAGCGAAAGGTATCATCCCTATGGAAGGTAAAGCATGTATGAGTAAAAAAAATGGAGTTCCAAAGGTAATTTGGACAATTTTCTAATGAGATAACTATTCATTGTGAACAAGGGATTTTGTAATTTAGGATGTGTTTGAACCACATTATTTTGAAAGAATGTATTCTGGAATAGTAGATTGACGGAGAATGTATGGTTAAAAAGGAAGGAAAAATTATTGATGTGATGGAAAATATTATTTTATTGAAGAATGTGTGGCTGAAAATGAGTAGAAGAATGTGAATGTGAATTTTAATGTGTACCAAACATAGGCTTAAATTGGTAATATACATCTTTTTGTTTCAGTAAAATTGATATATCTGAAAATAACAATCTATTTACAATTCTATTCTACCATCTGCAAAAACAATCAGAATATTGAAACATATTGTTAGTATATGGAATCAAGTTTGATGTTTTATTTTCTAGATATGGGAATAAAACCATTGTTTTAATACTTGTGATAGAGTAGGGTAAATGTGTAAAAATATGCCACAATAATGGTGTTATTCTTCTTGATTATCTGTTACTAGGCTCAAATTATAATTAATATTATAATGGATTTGCCTCATCGTTTAAGTGGCTAATGTTCTCTACCAAAAAATACTGCTTATCTGAGCTATTTCTTAACTTTTACTTGCACATCTCTGATAATTGAATGGTTATCGCAGAGGGAATTGAATGTAACTATATGCATCAGGTCACATTCATTCATAGTTATCTTACAGGAGCATCTATAGCTATTTTCACCCTTTGGAAGAGTTCCCTATGGTCTTGTATATAACTTGCTGCTTCCTTTCAGGCAACTCTGAATATTGTTGGCAGCATAGTAAATCTCCATGTAAAGAAATGTCAAATTTCTTATGCTTATATCTTGAGTGAAAATAAACTAGGATTTTGAAATGTAATTGTAGGGGAACTCCCCAAAGTTGAGAGCCATTAACACTTCTCTTAAAGTATTGGGGATTAGGGGTGGTGTGAAAGGAACAATGTTCTTCAATTGACTTCCTACCCTTCCCCTTTCCATTTTTTGTTTGCTAAATATTGCTGAAGTGCTAACCTTACTTGAATAAGGCTTTGCTTGTTGTTTTTGTTGTAACTATAGTTAGTCAACAAGATGGATCTTTTTAATATACAAAGATTAACTGGAGAATCTGAATATCTAAGCTGCTTATGCAACAATTTTAGAAAGCCAGATACATTTTATAGTTAGTGCTTTGTATTAATTTAGAAATTCCTGAGGCATCCATAGGCATCTGTTCCACTTGGCATAAGAATCTCTGAAGCTTACTTGGTATTTTGTCTTTATGCTATCCTTGATAGATACTTCTAAGTCTTAAGCACTGAAAATAAAAGTGGTAAAGAATACTATTTTAAAGAGGCACAACAGATTCTCAAGTGATTAGGATGAATATGTTTCTTACTAGAATGTCAAACATTTGACATAATCAGTTGTTCAAAACAAAATTGTAAGAGGCACTAGATGGAGATGCCATTTTGTTGATTAATCATACGACAAATAATTATCATTTGATTATCTTTGAATTCTTTATATGTTCAATGGGACGAAAAAAGAAATCAATTGATCAACTATGCCAAAAGATCACCATTTAGTTAAAAAGGTAAAGAAATGTACAAGTTCCGATCATTTTTGGTAAATAGAATACTTTTAATAGATTGCAATGAAACTTGAAATATTTCTCATGTTCCACATGCAGATGCTATAAGTGCATCTAGGTACAATGGTTGCATTGTCATCTGACTAAGTTGTAATGGAGTAAATATCATAGACAAAAATGTAAAATTTCGTATTCTAAATATCTTCGGTCTCTAATTAGAGTTATTACTTTTTTTACTTTACATTATTTTTATAATCTAACAAGTTGTTTAACTTTGTTAATTTTTCAGATTTAAATGCATCATTGGTTGGATGTCTTCTCAAAACATGTTACAAGAGTTCAAGGAATTTTCTTTTCATGAACTAGAACAAGATGGTTCCAATTTGATTTTGTTTACTGCAATTTCAATCATATATTGCTATTAGTAATTGATGTGTAGATGAAACATGTTTAAATTTCTCTATTGAATAACTAAACTTGTGTATTTCTACGAAACAATATTGATGCATGTTTTGAAATTTAATATTGGCCAGATTATTATTGTTCATATCATGAATGCTATTTAATGTGTATATTACAATCAAGAAATGATGTTGAACGTATATGCATTGCATTCAACAAATGCTATAAAATTTAAAATTATGATGGAAAACAAATGCTATTGAAGATGTAACTATGCCAATTACAAAATGCTATTAAAACCAAAATTATAACAGAAAAAAATGCTATTAAAATAAAAAAGATTGCATGAAAAGAATGTTATAAATATTAAAATTATGACGATAATAAAATGCTATTTTAAAGTTTTTTTATAACACTTTATAATAGCATTCGAAAAATGTTGTAATAGAGGTACGACTTTTAATAACACCACCTACAATAGCATTCCAAAAAATGCTATAGAACATGATATATAGCATTTTTCGCATGCTATAAATGAGTTAATATGTTGTAGTGAGTAAGGTGACTTTGAACATAAACTGACCACATTTATTAGACCCAAGTTGAAATTTGTCCCCGGTAATTAAAGCTCAATATCTTATGCTCTTTTTCAAAGTTTATTTGACTCGAGCAATTAAGTTTGAGGGGTTTCTCATAATCTGGTGCTTATGATCAATTGACTTGGGTTAACCAACCTAAAGCTCATTATAGCGGTCATCTTAGTCGCTTAATGGAAAATGACATGCACTTAAGATGTAAAAATTTGAGGAGCTTAATAAAAAAAATATGAAAAATAAATGCAAAAAGTGAGGGGAGAAAATAAATTATCCATACAAAATGAGCTTTTCTTTATAGGTCATAATGTGCTTTCAATGGTATGACTTTAATAAACAGAGGAATAAACTTATTGACAATGATATTTAGCATGTCCTTACTCACAAAATTAAGATTTGGAGTTCTGTTTACAAAGGATTAATGACACTTTACACACATGAGTTACTTATATAATTTACTCCATTTTAACTTAAAATGAGTATGTGGGAAAGTTTACTAATCATTGATTATACTTGTGCATGCTATCACTTACATTTTTAAGTTGTTACATATTATTGCTAAAACTGAGTTTGAAATTGCACCATTCGTCATTTGTGACAAAACGGGGGAGAGAGTATGTAATGACCCGACCTCGCGCTGCAGTCGTTATCATATTGTACGTACTATCTGCTTTGGGAGAGTCTGTGCCCATCTTACCCCTCATGACTTTCTGACGCATCCCCATGATTTGAACCCAAGACCTCATCATATGGGAGAGCATGTCGTTGAGCACTCACTCGAGTGATAGTGCATCGCTCGCCTGTCGCTAGCTTATCGCTCGCCTGACGCTAGCTTATCGCTCGAGCGGCATGTCGATCTGGAAAATCCTAACTTGCTGTTTTGAAGTATTTTCTCTGGCTTATTCAACCTAATTATCCCCTCATATAAATACCCTAGCCTATGCGCAAAATTTGTGTGGTTGGTTATTATTCTTTTACCTCATATCATTATTTAGAGATCCAAGAACACATTCCTCTTTTGAGTTTAATTATTTTGATTCTTGAAATCATTCAACCACACTTTTGGAAAACATCAAATTGAAGAATCCAAAACACCTACTTCCTAAACATCCTTAGAAAGATACTTTCTCAATTGAACGTCAGAGGTTGCTGGAGGTTGATAGAGATTGAACTATAAGCACAGGAACAAGAACATGAATATGTGATTCTTGAGTATCTATTTGGAAGAGACGTGTGTAGAAGATTGTAAGTTAAGTTTGAAATTCACAGCAGATCTCAAAAGCTACATAAGGTAGATTAGGAGATCTAGCAAGTTGGATAGATAGTATCTACGGTGGCAGATCGTGAGTCTGGAACGAGCAGCAGATCTTGGAGTTGCAGTGTTTACTACAGCTAGTGGGACTAGTTTGAAATTGAACTGTAACACACAAATAGTGAAGGTAACTAGTTTAGTCCTGAAGTTTTTACCAAGTTGGGTTTCTCCGTCATCAATATTGGTATTATTTATTGCTTTCCATATTACAAATTGTGGCAATTCAACATAGGATAATTGGACTGTTTGTTTAACCATCTAGAAGCAATTAAAAGTGACTTGTTGTTTGTTAATTGTATAAATCCGCACGTAAGGCCATACTTAGTTAATAAACATTGATATTTTTCACAGAGAAAATGCTGCATAAAGTGGTTGTACATTGGAATCCTATTTTCATGTTCACATTGCAATCAAACGACAAAAGTGGAATTTGTTGCAATCAAACATGGCCTTAATTTTTTAATTCCTCATAATCACCTATTCACCCCCCCCCCCCCCTCCCCCCTCTAGGTGTAATTTAGGTCGAACCTCGTAATTTCAAAAAAGGAGTACAATCAGTCCAAGAAACAGAAACATTCCTATCACTCTTGCTCACATAAGAGGCAAGTATATGAGCCGCTTTATTGCCATTTATTCATTCAATAGAAAGAATGTACTGTATTTCCATTAACCATTTAAAAAAAAAAAAAATTTAAGACGATATCCACTGCAACTCACACAACTCTCTCGAAGAGTACTTTAGATATGTGGAAGTCCATAGTTTCTTGAGAGCAATTAGCGCCGTAGTAAAATGTTTTTGCAACCATTAGAAATGTTTGCTTGACATTCTTATTGACAGCAATGGATTCACAGACAACCAACTCCACGAGCGCCTGCATGTCCCGTTCAGTTTCCCTGCTGCATTTCATGATAATATTTTCTGCACTGCAATCATCTATTCCCAGTACCTATTCATCACATAACACATGAGAATTGAATTAAGGAGAAAAAACATCCGAAAAATTACACGACTTATTTTATCAGTTGTCTTATAAGATTCACCTTTTCATTTTGATGCCATTGAAGTTGTTGACAAACTTTGTTGGTGAGCTTGGAGAGATGCTGGTATTCGGGATGCAATATTGACTCTTCAGAAACAATATGGCCTGCACAAATGTTTATTATGTTTACGAAGAGCTCTGCTCCTTCGTCGCACTTGACTCCTCTATTTAGATTCATTAGCCATGCTCCCCACTGTCTCGTACAAAAATTACAAAAGATGTCACAATTAACTAAGTCGTTCTTTTTCTACGCATAAGAATGAAACAATGGCGAAATAATGTGAACTCACAGCATTATGTAATTGGTGGCGGATGTCTCTTCCGAGGATCCCCCGTGCAACCGTCGAGGCTTGATCTAGGGTTTTCAATAATATATTGAGAATTCCATCTCCAGTCTTACTGCTGCCAGAAAATAAAAAATAAAAAATTTGATTATCTACAGGATTTCAGAAAAATGCTTAATATGTGATACTGTATACTTAAAAAATAAATTTTTGGCTAATTTACCTTTTTGTTTTGGTAAGGCCATTGATGTTATTTCTGAAGTTCGCTAAAAAGGCACTCCTTTCCTCCGAAGATGTAGTTTCATGATTGAAATAAGATACAATTATCTTACAAATAATTTGAAATTTAGCCCATGCAAGTCTCACATTTGACCTCTCTGGCTCAAATATGCTTGCAGCAGCCAAAAAATAGGCACGAAGAAGGTACTTTCTTGTTATCCCGAGCTCTTGCAAATTGTCATTTGCATACCATCTGTGCAATGAATTAAAGAAGGGATTAATGAATATAGTATAGTTAAATAATATTGACTGGTTATATATACTTACTCTTCGAATTCATTCCATTCAGTTTCATGTTGTGCCTGGCATCTATTGTAGTCTGATTTTGCAAGATCAAGATAGACATTGTTACTGATATCTGGCATCCTACAAAGAATAATAGAAGAATATATAAATTAATTTGCAGTAGTCAATTCAAGAATAAAATAGCTAGAATGTTACTTATTATATAGTTATAAGTTGACATAAAAATTGTTAAAATTTCACTTCGAAGCTTTACATAATTCACAATAAAAAAAACAAGGAAAGAAAAAAATAAGGTTGGATAGAAACATGTTTATTCTAAGAAATAGCTAATTCAAGAAATATATAGTAATCTAATGAAAAGTGAAAATTAGGCCCCGTAGTAATTATTTTTTCGCGGATTGAAATTTAGAGCCAGTGTGGCAAGGTTTATAAATATTTGCTAAAAGTAAAACCACTTTTTTATTCACATATTTCGTGAGTCCAATAAATAATATATATTTATTCACCACTCAATTCTCTTTGTTTATGGTTCACGGGATGAGTGAGAGAAGCATATACCTGTACAAAATCTTGCCAATCCATACATCAGTTGCGCCACCATATTGCTCTATGTAGAATCTAGCCTCCACCCGGGGTAAATCAGCATACCATGGTAATTCAAGCCCTTTGGTTATCTGCATAGTTTTATAGCAAAAAAATAATTTCACTTCGACACAGCCAGAAATGTAAAGTGTAATTTATTTCTAAAAAATAAAAAAGAGGTTAAATTTATAATGATGTTTATATAGAAATTGGTTCGGTACCTCATCATAAAGTCCATCAGATATTACCCATTTATCTACGAGTGGATGAGATGCCAACTTTTCTTGTAAAAAGGAGTTGGAGAATTTCTTGGCTTCTTCAAGAATTGTTTCTCCAGGGAATTGAACTTGAGAAGCCCTGTAGAGATTGAATATCGGAGTTGCAGATTCAATCATTTGACCACCAAAGCAAGAAAATTTATTGTCGTTCTGGAAGTGTGTGAAAACATCTGCAAAAAATAGACACTCCTTAATATTACTTGCTTTTTCATCCATTTGAGATCTGGTCCAGTTCTCCTCTTAAGCTATAACTCTATTTTCTGCTTTGATATTTTATGTTTTTCGATTTACAGAAAAAGAAAAATGAGAGATGGGTGCGCCTAATCCTACCAGGGTTAACACTAAATCCATGCAACCTTAGAAGCCTGAAACCCATGGATGTACAATCGATATCACCAAATTCAGAATATCTTGCACTGAAAATTCCTTCGTCGGTCCAAAATCTATAAGAGTGAATTCCATAATCAGTTGCCATAGAGATGCAAGATGATGACGTAGTTAAGCCCATGTTTGACAACCATTAAAACAAAACTATTTTTTTCTCAAACTCATTTTCAATAACACAGTCTCCCGATAAAATATTCTGCAATGTACATTTTTAACAACACTTTCTCCAAAAAAATATCATCACTCCAAAATTCATTTTAATGATTGTCAAATAGGGGCTAAGTATCTTTGTTTTCTTATTTTGTTTTTTTTACCTGTAGACATAACTTAAAAGGTCAGTAATTTGTGACTTGAAAAAGCGGGAAATACCCAGGCGTTGTAGTCGATCAACAGCCCAAAGTCGTGGGAACAAATCAACTGGATATGAATGTGGCGCTGAAGAATGAAAAATTACGTGAGAGAAAAATAAAAATAATTTTTCTATTAACTGGCCAAACTATAGTGGTTTTGCGGTTAACCTAAATTCAGGTAAGTAAAAGCGGAATTCTTATTTTTACCTCCTCCATTAAATGTTTTCACAATATCATCCAAATATCTGAAACAGTTGTCATCTGTAGTCTCCATAAGTGCAAAGGCCGTGGAGGATGGAGAAGTTAAGAATGAACCCAGCGGAGTTTTCAGCTTCAAGAGCCTTTTCCAGTCCAAATCTTGTAATCCTTCCAAGCTATATAGAAGAGATGTTTCTACTGTGTGAATCAGGTCTTTAGGTATCCTGTAAAATTATTAGGCCATATTGTTATGCACAAAATCATATATAATGCTAATATCTTCAGAGAAAAAAAAACTAAATAAATAGGACCTGTCTTTTATTTCCTTTAATATATCTTGTTTAGCAAAAAGACGAGTATTCTTGGTCAACATAGTAGCAACTCAAAGCTATTACCTTTTCATTTTCCGGTCTCTTGCAGCATAAATCTCATTTAAGACAGGAGCATCATAAGGAATATTGTCAATGCCTAAATTTTGGGCTCTTTCAAGAAGAGCAGGAAGTACAATTTCAAATCCACAGGTCATGTTTTCTTCCTCTGCTGTTTCAAGTTTGTGTATATTTTCTTTGATAAATGTTATCCCTGAAATAATTATTAAGTCATTTATTAGCCGAATGTCCCAAATTTAAGAAGTTTGCATTACAATTTATTTATTTATTTTTTTGTAACTCCTTGAATAATTAGTACCTCTTTCAATTTTTTCGTGATGAAGGTTCCATGATCTCAGCGCAACTACACATGCTAGTGTATTGACTAGCCGATCATATGCTAAGAAAAAATGTTCATCACCCCATGAGCCATCTGAGAGTTGATTTTCGGCAATCCATTGAAGACTTGATGGGAATTGAGGAAGATCAAGTCCATGGAGATTCTTAACAAGAGCAATCCACGCCGTGTCATAGGGTGAAAGGCTTATTCGTCCTTCTCCCATAGTGTCCAACATCTCCTTAATGTAATCAATGTCCCCCTTTGCCACGCTTACCTTATGAAATCATAAAATTATGTTAATACACTCATATACTGATGAATAATCAGGTGGCATCGACAGCCAAAACAGTAATAGCACGAAACTTCTTTTAAATTGGGTAGTTCAATAAGATATAAGAGAAAGTAAAGATTTTGGGTTTCAAGTTTTATCATCACTCTTTTATACGAGTCCTTCACATTTTGAAGACTAAAGAGTGATGGTAGTAGCACCCAATGGCAAAAGAAAAATTTAATGATGAGTTAGAATTGAAATTTCTTTTCTCACCTCTATGGCTTCCCTATTCTTCTGGACATCCATTCCATGTAGTGGTGACAAATTTACATTGTCTGTGATTAAAAAAAAACGTGGTTATTGAAGTAGATACTTGACGGATGTTGTTTTGTACAATTGTTTCATTCAAATAAAAACATACCGCGATGGCCTACTTTCAGAATGCGTTTTGGTTTGACACGGTAACTATTCAGTGGTAAATCTCCATTCCCAAGCAGTGAATGTCCTACAAAATGTGTTTTGCTGTTAATTTGATTACTCAATTCATCTCAACTCCAACCCATATTAAAAATTTTAAGCACGAATGATTAAAGAAACTATAAGGTTTGCTTCATGTTTCCTTATCCTTGAGCGGTGTAGGGGCTATAGATAAAGATTAAATAAATTCTTTAATACAAACAATTTGATGTAACAGCTGGTGTCTATGAAAAGGAAATGTCGGTTTTGTTGAAGGCAAAATTAAAGTAAATAAATGAGTAATCTCTCTAAGGTGCAATCAAAGTAACGTGATCAACAGTGACGGACCTAGGATTTCGAGTAAACACAGGTGATCGTTGATCGTTGACCATTAATAGCCACAATGAAAACCAATACCGTGAATTGAAATTACTTATATCATAGTTCAAATTGCAAGTATATCTACCAATCTAATAATATTCGAGTAAGAATTTCAAGTTTGATGAATTGGTCAAATCACTTACTTTCTTGGTTCGATTTGTTAATAATCCTAGTCTAGCAAAGAAAAAAGAAAAAAAAAAAAAAAAGGAGACTATTTTATAATTTTAAAGATGACAAAGATTTTGTTGTTGAATGTGAGAAGAAAAAAAATGCATCAATGCTCATCCAAATTGCTAAATTTTTTTACCGATTAAGTAGTCTCCAATGACAAGATTAAAACAATTAAAATTTTTGAAAATAAATGTCAACTGTCAATTTAATTTTCTTCTTCATTAATTTTTCATGTTTCAAAACATAGTTATCATATCCGATTCGATCGTTGACCTGAACAAATTATCGGGACATCGAGTTATAGGTTTAACCGCCGAGTCATTTAAATGTTGAATTTTAGTTTTAAAAAAAATAAATAAAGAGATAATATACCAATTACTTTGCTAAAACCGATCATATATAATTTGGTTACATAAAGCATTGACGTCAACTAAATGCCTAAGTGGTCAAGCTTCCAAAATTGCAAATGAATTAACAGGTTCAAATCCCTATTGTTGCACTTTTCTAATAAAACTAAACTTTTTATATAGTGAAAAATATTAAAACAAAACATAAATGATTAATCTTGTGGAGAGTTGAACTCAAGACCTCCACTCAATTGATCTATCAGAATTGTTCGAGAATAAATGAACTCATAGATATATATAACAAAAATATATGTACATTCATACAAAAAAAAAAAAAAATTAATACCGGCGGATCCAACACGGGCGGCCACTAGTGCTCGCCGGGTGCTGCATCTGCCCCCCAAGGATCAAGTCTTGCTACCACTAATTTATGAAAATCATGCAGGGCTAAAGATTAAAAAAGATGAATTAGAGAGAGTGAAATTAGAAGATTTTATAATTACAAAGAGAATGATTCTTTTTATATTGTCAAGAACCTGAAACATTTTCAATAGCTACAACAACACATCCCAGTAAGAATTGGGGAAATAAATAATCAAGAACTCACCAGTGAAAATTTCGTTAGAACGGCCTAGCTTTGCTACAGAAAATGGTGTTTTGTGAGGAACTGGCAGAAAAAAATGAAGCTGCGGAATGAGCAAAGCCTTCATTTTATGAGTTAGAAAGAGTAAAAGAAAAATGTAGTTACAAGTCAATGATATATTTGGGTTCCAATCCATTATATTTATAGGCAATATACACGCTGAAAGACTCCACGTGTTTTAGTCAGATTATCGTAACTACACTCTCGCATCTGTCTTAAATAATTAACTATTCCATGACAAGTCCAAATCCCATCATAAATAAAAATACAAGAAAATTGGAAATAGCTAGTTTGAAGATGGGTTTTTAGAATTCGTAACTAACACTTAGAAAATTCATTTCCCCAAGAAAGTAATTTCCTTCGACCCGTCCTGAAAAACCATCGGACGTCATTTCTGCTCTCGTACGAGTCCTTTCTTTAGAATAAAGCAAGCAACATAATGAACACGGCTAAAATTGTCAGGAAGTCGCTGAATGACGCAGAATGGAAGTAAAAGATTTACCAACGTAAATTTTGAAAATAAGAAAACTGAAATTCTGAAACTTTTATTCAATGAATGATCTCCAGAAAACGTTAAAAGGCCCTTAAATAGGCGTTACAAGAAACCCTAAAAACATAGAATAATAAAACGTTTCAAAAATAGCAAAAATTCAAAACCAAAAATATGAAAATTAATTATTCGAAGGCCTAAACGAAGGAACTTGGTTAAAATCTCGAGATCTCGGGCTTTGTCCTGAATCCAATTTTTCGGGCCGTTTCCAATCAACCTGCCAAATTTCAGCTCATTCCGACACTGTCGCGACAAATGACAGAACTACCTCTGGCGCAGTCCTTTTTTGTCAATGTTATGTCCAGCACTTTTTCAAACTTCAAAGCTAGTTGTCCTACATCACTGAAGCATAAAGCTATTCGTACCCTATTAAAGCTAGGCGATCGCTAACAAACCAGCTGTTTGAGGGGGGCATAATAAAACAAGTCATGACGAAGTGCTCGTTTGGTAAAGCTTATTTATTTTTAAAAGCTGGTAAAATATAAATTTAGCCTCAGTTTGATTATCATTAAAATGAAAATATTTGACTAAAATACATTTTACTATAGTGATTATGAATTAAAAATTTGAAATCTACTCACATATTTGTCATAGAAAAGCAAAATGCCAGTTGAGAATTGAATGCCAAAAATACTCTATTTTGATCAATTAAAATTACACAATTACCCTCAACCCATTACCTTAGAACTCTCCCCATTTAAGAGCAAAAAGGAACCTTGGACATAATGCAATCTTTATCCGTGGAAAGAACTCAAATGTATATGATATCGTGTCAGACGGTTTTCATGATATTCAAAGTAGAGGGCCCACATTTGTTGAAAATGAGATTGCAAAATAAGAAAAATAAAAAAATAGGGGCCAATCGGAAGCTTAATCCACACATTTCATAGTATCCACAATTTAGTATTTATACATTTTTGTAAGATCTACATCTTATGAATACTTAAAGGCACTACAAGACAAGCACGGGATTCTTTGAACATATGGCTCGGATTATACTTGGTACGCTTCAGTAAGAACTTGTTTGAGAGAGATTTTTTGAAAATTATTTTCAATCACATTTTATGAGACACATAACTTTTTTTATTTTTAATCATACATTCTTCAAAAAAATCAATTTTAGTTCGAAAGATCTCTCCCTAAAGACCTACATGACTACCAACTTTGAGATGATAAGTTTGATAATTGAGGATGGCTCATGAAGTTGTCCAAAAGACACTAAAAATTTTTAAAATCAGCAACACCATGTATATCATCTTTACACAAACAAAGAAAACATCGCTCCAGTGCTATTTCAGAACGATTAAGATGCAAACGTCACTAACTTTTTTCTTTGAGGTGCTCATAAAATATTTATTATGGACGTCATTTTAACTCTAATATCATGTTAAAACAATCATCACAAAATATGAACATTAATTTGTTAAGAATTTGGGGTGACGTAGGTATAGTGTCAATATTACTAGAATAAAAAATATTTGCAAGATCATAGTCGCAATTTGTACCGATTAAATAAATTGTTGCTCCAAGACAATAGTTGTTTTTTTTAAGTCAATTATATAATAAATCATTCATATGTATTGTCTTTTCTTATAGGTGATAACCAACTCATTTGATTTAATATATAGGCGACTCAACCAAAGTTATTATATAATGAAAGAAACAAATAACGCCAGTTCACATGTAATCTGATCTAAAAAAATGCAGAAAGATCCAATTAACTTATTATTTAACCACCGTAGAATTGACCAAGTTTTAATTGAATTTGATAAATAAATTGTGTATAGGTTATTTTGGACATTTACTTTATCATAGTTTTGAGTACAATTGTCTTTAAGTTCACAATTCGGAAAAAATGTAAGGAAATCGATTATCATGTCGTATTACAACTATGTTGACAATCTCTACTATCTACTTGGTATCCTATGATTTTCGTCTAATTCAGTGATATCTATTGAAGTAAAATTATTCTTTCTTGTTGAAAATATTCTATCAATTCAATGTATTACGTTTCACTGACGGGTAATGAGTATATACTATGCTGTAGATTCTGCTATAAGTTCAGCGATCACCATTGTTCTTAATCCTTTATCTGTGTTCAGTGACTAAGTTATACTCTCTTCCATTAGATTTAGGTATAATTAATTAATTGTCTTCAGATCATTTGCCTAGTCTGAGTTAAGTATTTTGAAACCTCTCTGTCAAAGGTAAATCAATTAAATAGAAGTTTTTCCTCCGTAACATATTAAAGCTTAAGATCAGGTAATTCATATTGGTCTTAGAATAGAGAATTATCCGCTGTTCAAGTTTGTCAACCAACAATTTTTAAAATAGCCCATGTTTAGGCCTAATACAAAACTAACCATGTTTGGATGAATGTCTTGACCTAACAATATTATGTTAGAATAATTTTGTAATGTGGGCTTTCATTTGATTGTGAATTTTACGGGTTAAATGTATGCTTTGCAATGATACTGTAATTAGACACAATATATTAAGGGAAAAAATCATAAATCAGGGGTTTGGAGTATACCAATTCAAAAATCAGGTTTTATGTTTGAAAGTGCAAAAATCAGGTTTTAATTAAGTAATTAACAATATTTATTAATTAAATACAATAAGAATACAATTAAGTAATTAATAGTCACATATAAATAATTATTGGTCACATATCACAATTTTTAAAATTAATTGGTCACATATCACATTTTTTAAAATTAATTGGTCACATATAAAAGTTTTTATAAGTCATGGATTAATTCGAGGTCACATATTTTTAAATTAGTCGGTCACGATTGAATAATTAGTCACAGATTTTCAAATATTTGGTCACATACCACCAAATAGTAGGTTACAGATTATATTTTTAGGTCACATGCCACCAAATTGGTCACAGATTTTCAAATATTTGGTCACGTACTACCAAATAGTAGGTTACAAATTATATGGTTAGGTCACATTTGAGTAATTAATCACTGATTCCCAGGTCACATGCCACCAAATAAGTCACATACCATGTAACCAACACTACCACCACCACCAACACTACCGCCACCGCCACCGCCACCGCCACCGCCACTACGACCACCCTCATCCGCCACATCCACCTGTATCATCATCAACGCACCACTCCTATCATCAACGCACCACTCCTATCATCAACGCACCAGAGCCGCCTAATGGACCCCCCACCACCGCATCCCTCCGCCACCCGACCTCATTCACATCCGCCACACAGATCCGCCACAAAACACCCACAAGCCAGGAGCCGCTGCCGGCTGCTACAAGCAGCAGCGGCAGCAAGCTGGCAGCAGCTTGCAGCCGCTCGCCGCTGCTGCCAGCTTGCCGGCAGCAGCCGACTACTGCGAGCAGCAGCGGTCGGCTGCTGCTTGCAGCGGCGGTCGCTGCAGCTCGCGACCGCCGCTGCTGCCGGCAGCAGCTTGCTGCTGGCTGCCGTTGCAAGGAGGGGAGGGGGAGGGGGGGAGTGACGAAGACGAAGAGAGGGGAGGGGGAAAGAGAGAGAGAGAGAGCTGCAGTGCCGCTGGACGAAGAGAGAGGAGAGGGGAAAGAAAGAGAGAGAGAAGAGGGTGAAGTGTGAAAATTAGGGTTAGGAGTTTATATATTACCTGATTTTTGAAAAATAAAGTTTGGTCCCTGATTTTTGAATTGGTGTAAACTTTACACCTGATTTTTATAATTATGCCATATATTAAGTGATCGCTTGGATCATTGTACACCTTACGGGCTATATTCTTATAATGTGGTAATTTTAAGTATGTGGGTCGGAAATATGTAAACCATAATTAGGGTTATAGTCGTTATTGGGAAGGCTTAATAATTTTCTATATAAATGTTAGGTCCCCTCTTCTCTCCATATTGTTTATTTGACTTGCGCCATTGACGGCATATTATATTTTGAGAAGTAAGGAGATGAGGATCTAGCTGATAATATTCATACGTAATAATGTCTTCCGTATGTATGAATTTCAAATTAACAATTAATATATGTAATTTTTATTCTTAATATGATTACTGTGAAATTACAACAACAGATATCAGAACTGTAGGCTAAGATTAGAATCATTTAAACAAAATATTAATTTATAACGCACAAATCCACCCACGCGCACGTCTGTACACCACAAAATAATGTAATCAGTCTAGTGTCTCTGGTTCTCTTCCCCAAAACCGCAGCGCTCGTCTGTGTGTATATGAGCCGTATGTGGTTGTGTTGTTGGCATCTGGGTATGTGTGTATATATGAGTTCCGCTGCAGCCTCCCCAATCTGTGTGTATATTTTCCCCAGTGCTGCATCAGCAAGCAGCTTGCCACTGCTCGAGTGCAGCGGGCAGCAGCGCTCGGTACTGCATCAGCGAACAGCTTACTGCTGCTTGATGCTGCTCACTGCTACCGACTTTTTCCGCCGGCCGTGGGCTGCATAGAGATAAGGAATTCCCGGCGGCGACGACATGTTTTTTTTTTTTTTTATTTTAGGCTAGGGTTTGGTAGTTTGTTGGATTTTGGGTTGCTTTGGGGATGAGGGCTCCTCCTGCTATTTGAGAATTTTTGGGGGCTTATGCTGCAATTTAACTAATGGTCATTTTGTAATTTAAGGATGAAGGACTTTTGTTGTAATTTCTAAAATTTTGAGGCCTTCTCATCATTTTAATTTCAGGATCAATTTTACAATTTTGAAATATTAAATTTGAAGTTTTATAAAATGGGATTTTTACATTGATCAACTATGTTTCAATTTCGAACTAAAATTAAAATAATATTTAAAATTAACGAGTTTTTAATTTTTGTTGAAATATTTGAATGTCGTTATTATTTTTCCATTTAAATTTCATTTTCATGTATTGAAATTTAGTTGTCAATTTCGTCTCACAATCGCGCGTGAATTTTACTTTTCGTCGTTTGATTATTGTGATTATTATAATTAAATTTTTCGTGGATTTCAATTATATCTTAGTGCTTCCATTATGATAAATATTTTAAAAATAAAAGTGAGTAGTAGCTGCCAAAGTGGCACACTCATTTTTACTTATTTGGTTTTCTTAAAAAAAAATAAAATTGGATGTTAGCGTCGTAATTTTGAATTATTACATATAGTATCCTGCCCAACTGTGTTATTATATGTGATATTTTTGAAAATTGGCTTAAGACATTTAACGAGTTTACTTGATCTAAAATCTTCTTCTGCTCAAAGGTGTTGGTGTTTCGAAAATCAATCTGTTTTGTTAACTAACTTGATCATGTGTTTTAAGAGTACCTTATAGCTTGTTATATTGTTAACCCAAAGGTGACTTTATAATGATGCATATAGACTCTTACAGTAATAATGTTCATATGATTTGGATTACGGACTATCTAATTAGTAGCTCATGTTGATTAGATAGATATGTTATCATCCATTATTTGCATGCATTATGTTTGGATGATATTAAATATGTTATTTTATGTTTCCACAGTTTTAAATGCTTCAACTCTTTTGAGTCAATTGTCTGCTATTGAAACCTTGACTGGGAATAATTATGTGAGATGGAAACGAGACGTAGAAATAGCACTTGGTCTTTTGGGATTGGGTTTTGCATTGGAGAAGCATCTTTCGAAACCTACAGATGAAAGTAGTTCTGAATATGTAGCTGAATATGAAAAGTGTGAAATGACTAATAGACTTTGTTTGAAAATTATTAAGCGCTCCATATCCGATTCCATTATGGGTGCTATTTCGGATAATGAAAATGCTAATTTTTTTGTGAATGCCATAGGATTGAGATTTGTTGAGTTTGATAAAGCTGAAACTAGAGATTTGATGGACAAACTAATGAATATGAGATATGATGGTACAAGTGGAGTTAGGAAGCATATTATGAAGATGATTAATATATCTTCTAAATTAAAGGTTCTTACGATTCTCATTGCTGACACTACAACAAAAAGAGGCATCCGCAACATTAAAAAAGCAACATTTGTTGATAAATGTTGTTAAAAGGTCTTTTGGCAACATTTTAGTAAGTGAATGTTGTCATTGGTTAGTATAAATGACTTTTGGCAATGGTTTTTAGAAAAATGTTGCAATAGACCCATTTTTGCAACGTTTGTTGAGTGTTGCAAAAAGTCTCACTTTTGGCAACGTTTATTGAACGTTGCAAAAAAGTCTTACTTTTGGAAACGTTTGACAAATGTTGCAAAAAGGGGTCTATCGCAAGTTTGACAAACGTTGCGAAAAGTAAAACTTTTTGCAACGTTTATTGGGTGTTGCGAAAAGTCTCACTTTTGGCAACGTTTATTGAACGTTGCGAAAAGTCTCACTTTAGGCAACGTTTGATAAATGTTGCAAAAAAGAGTCTATCGCAATGTTTGACAAACGTTGCGAAAAGTAAGACCTTTTGCAACGTTTGTTAAGTGTTGCAAAAAGTTTTTTTTTTCAAATAAATGGGCTCAATAGCCCAAAAACCTCAATCCAAGCCCAGTTATATTATAACCCCCCACCGCCTCCCCCCGAATCATCTTCTTTCCCTATCCTCCCGACTCGAGGAATTCTCCTGCCTAGAATCAGTACCATCGCCGCCACGAATAGAGATCGATAGCTCCTCAAACTTCCGACGCCACAAGCTGTTGAGCTCCTAATCAACTCCCCTGGACCGCCGTAAATGAAGAATCCCATCCGAAACCCAGTACTGGTAACCCCACAATTCCACCTGTTAAAATCCTCATTATCCTTCTCTTCTTCTTCTTCTATTTTAAGTTTAATTTGTGCCTTTTTTCGTTTGCTTTTTCCAATTATTCTATTTCTGAAGAATTTTAAAAATGGAGGAAGCACAGTATAATCCTCGTACTGTTGAAGAAGTTTTTGGGGTGTAGCAAATGCTTTGCACATCTAACGTTGGTGATGGTTTGATATTGCTGCTGCTGCTAGGCTTTTTTAATGTTCGCTTTGGCTTTTGTTCTATTTTTGTTTTCTCTTTTCCTGATTCATGTTCTACTTTCGAAGAAGTTCAGTAATAGAAACTTGATGTCATGGTAGTTTAACTTTTAAACTCCTTTGACTAGTTGGTTTCGTTCTATATGATGCTTGACGTGCTAAAACTCTTGTATCATTATTTCTTTTTTCTTGATGAAAATCTCAGTAAAAGTGAACGAAACAGGAGAGAAATTTTTTTCTAAATAGTTATGATATACTAAATTCAGTATAAGCATTTTCAGCTGGTCTACATAAATTGAGATGCCTTTCAGATTGTATCTAAAACAATGTTTGTGTCGGTTAATTTGTTCATTTCTGGTTTCGATTAAATTTAATGGGTCTTTGCGTACTGTTGAGTTTTTAACTCGGGTATAATTAGTCGTTCTACCCATATTTTTTGCTGAGTCTTGGGGCTCTTTTGTACAAAAGATTGTTTATGTAGAGGTTGCTGCCATATGATGAGCATCAATTTTTATTTCAAATGCAGGTTATGGCTCTCATTTCTAAGCTGATCGATGAGAAAATTTCTGTTATTCAGCAAAATAACAAACTTCAACAAGAACTGGTAAGCTTATTTTGTGATAGCCTTCTATTGTCTCCACAATGATATTTAGAAAATGTTAAATTGCCTCTAGGGTCTGAAAGCTATTCGTAAATGTATATTTAGGTTCCCTATTGTTTCTTGGAAAATGGGGCCCCAACCCTCAATTTTTGTAGCGAGTTGGTCCATTTAGATGTTTTCGTCCAAGAGGGCTGTTAAAGCATCACATGGCTCGCACTCAAGGGAGGCAATGTTTCATGCCATATTAGTTTAACTTAGAAGCTGAAATTGAAAAGACTAATTTTTTATGTAACACAGCTTCTAAATTTCTAGAAATTTAGCTTTAAGTAGAGGAGTTGGCCTACTTTGTGTTGTCATTTCAAGTATGATTACTGTACAGATGTAATGGTTGTAAACAAAGTCTACACTTCCAACCTCCCACGTGTATTCATTCGTTATTTGATCACACCTATTCTCCTTTGTCCTTCTTTCGTGTGGGACAAGGTGTGGTTGGTTGAGGGTGGTTCTCTCCTCACCAAGCTCCATCAGTCACCCAAATACTACATTTGATGGTTGAATCCCCAACTTTCCATAATGGAAGGTTGGGTTGATGCCATCAAAGAATAACTCATTCATATTCTTTAATGGAATCCTAGAAAATGCTGATTTGTGACACTGACAGAACTTAATCATCATTCAATTATTCATGAGCTTATCTTTTGCAGGAGATTTTGAGGCGGGGAAGTAGCAGAAACTGAGGTGGTATCCCATTTTTGTATGTTATTATTGTTGGCTTGGTTGGCATCTTGTTGGGATATCTTTTGAAGAAAACATGATCAATGGATCTTGGTCTGCATTGCATTTCTGGTATATTTCTTGCTCCGGGTGTTAAAAAAGTGTAGGACATCGAGGACATATGTGTGACTGGTTGGGAAGAGTTGTGTGTTCTATTTTAGCTTTTTTAAAACTTTTTAAGAACTAGGTTTTTAGTGGGGCTTTGCGAGGCTCCAAAAGCATTCATTATGTGACTAATTGCTTTTAACATGCTTATTTCTGTAACTTAAAGAAGATATATTATTATCTCGTGGAAGTTCGCTTTCTTAGCTTTTTCTGTATTTGTCTGGGTGCTATATTTCCAAGTGTTTAGGATAACATCAAGCTTTTTATAGCTCTAGTTTCACAAAAAAGTGTAGACGACCATGTGAGAAAATAAATCAGTTTAGCATCCGATAGTCGTAGCAAAATGTATACTTTAAGCCTTTATTTTACTAAATGCTATGTCTCAGGTTTTACGTTTTTTACCTTCTCAGTTCTTGGTATTTATTCTCGTAGAGTTGAATCTGCATCGATGCAACATATCACACTCAAGCACTAGATGGGGTTATAGAAATGTTTGCTGCATGCAAGTAATGGGCAGTTCTTAATAAACATCCAGAGCTTATCATCTGAGGATGATTAACACATCCTGTTTTTATACAAGCAGATAGGAGTTTAATGCACTTAAAATTCTTCATCCTATCAAGGAAAAGTATTCTGGTGTGACTTATGTCGATTTATTCCAGTTGGGCAGTGCTACTGCTGTGGAGGTAATTCTTTGGTCTATATTTGGCATGAATAACTTTTTTTTTAATCTGATTTGCCGGTACTCTTCTTTGGCTATTGGATGCAGCATGACAAGTTCTTTGGGTTTTGGTAGATGTCCCAAGATTTTGTGGTCCTACATCTAAGATAAAGCTTGAGAATTGCAGAAATGGAATCCAACTTTCTGGACAAATTTCATATCTGTTGTTCTTTAGTAATGTAGAGAAGCCATAGTGGATGAAGGAGAAGCAAGATGATATGTTTAATATTATATCATGCAGTCGTGAAAGCATCGAAAATAAGAAAGAGAATAGTTTAAGTGTTCCGTTTATGATCGAGTTTTTCCCTTACCATTTTATTTCATTTCTTTTTATTTAAGTGGTATTGTATCACATTCTAATTTTCAAGTGTGTGGATTCAAAAATTTGTAATGAAATTATCAATTTTTATGCAATTTCAAAATTTGTTCATAAGTTGCATCTTCAATTTTGCCAATCTATTTACATTAAAAAAAAAACCCCATACAGCAACGTTTGGCAAACGTTGAGAAAGGCAGTCTTTCGCAACGTTTGCCAAACATTGCCGTATCTCTACGGCAACGTTTGGCAAATTTTGTCGTAGACTTTCGGCAACGTTCAAAAAACGTTGTCGTATCTCTCTACTCAACGACAACACCTCGATTTGCAATACATATCCAAACGTTGACGTAGGTCTACAGCAACATTTTTTGAACGTTGCCGTAGGCTGTTTTTGTTGTAGTGTGAGTCTTTTCTGGTCTATCATGTTCTAAATAGCCTTTCGAGCCAGCTTAATAAGCTGGAGGTTGTTTATAATGTTCAAGGAGATAAATGAGATTTGAATGACCTTATTGTTGTATGTGCCCAAGAAGAGCATAGGTTGAGGCATGAATATGTCGAAACTGTACAATTAACTTTTCCACCATGGAACAAGGGATTTTCTTATAACCATAAGTATAAGCTCCACAAGGGCAACAAGTCACATCGCAATCAGCAAAATAAATATTTTGGAGGTCAGACTTCTAGTGATCCTAAATGAACTATAAAGAAAATAAAAATCAATGCAAGTTCTGCAAAAATAAGCGTCATTGGCAGAAAAACTGTTTTAAGTTTAAGACTTGGTTGGAGAAGAAGAAGAAGAGTTAT
>CM032640.1:21782530-21934260 GCA_019097785.1 Fraxinus excelsior | reverse complement strand
TTTTGAATCAAGGAGGGGAGATGGAGAAACAAATTCCTTCAGTTTCTTGGCCGATGATTCCAGTTCCACAAGATGGTTTTAACGAAAATTTTTACTTTGTATGAATTTTGAGTTACACATTACGTATATAAGTAGACAGGATTAGATTTTAAATTTTTGACATAATGCTGTCTGATGTCAATATAGGTTGACAACTTAGCCATTCATTTGTCTTTCTCGATTACAATTGACTCTATTTTTTGTCGAAAGTTTTGATTGATTTAGCATAAATTCTTTGTTGTTTCCCCTGTTTTCTGATTGGAATTAGTGAAGTTCAGTTTGCACAATTTGTCATCTCACTTCAACCATGAAAATTGCATAGATTTGAGAATAAATATAACTGACTTAGGATTACGTAGTATTGGGTGAAAATATAAAGTTCTTGTGGGAGTTATGATAATGGTTTGCGTACTCTTAGCAGTTTTTGATTCAGAAATAAGTTACAGATTTTGTGATGATTTTTGTATTTTTCTTGTTGTACATTCTCCTTAAACTGTCAGCAAGATTTGCAGTAGGGACATCTTTTTGTATGTATTACACTTTCTCGATAAATACTTAAATTCATGGATGATGGATTAGCAAGAGGCATTAATTGATAAAACTTATCACTTGATGAACGTATAAGCGGATGGAATTTATCCAATTGTGGTGAATGATAAATTATCCAATTTCAGACGAGAATGCCATTGTTGGGATTTATAACTTGCTCATGACCCTTATCGAGTATGCAAGCAATAGCACGAGGACAAAGAATCCTCGATTAAGTCCCACATTTGGCATGCACAAGTTCTTTTCTCCAAATCTACACATTCTCCCTCCGAAAATTCAACGCTCCATTCCATCCAAGATACATTCACCAGCATTCTCACTATACTTTTCTGAAAATGTGACCAAAGTGTGTAATACGGTTGCAAACAACATTTGTGAACTATCTCAAATAATAGCATGACAAGAAAGTTGGCCACAATAATGGACCGTTACAAAAGTGATGTAACAAAGATAAGCAAGACACATAATCAATAATGTTTGTTGATTTATAATAATAATACTGACTGAATATTGGATCAATTTATGGAGAAACACTACAGAACACAATAGGAACAATTTCGAAGTATTTGGTTATCATTTATTCATATGCACAAGCTGATTTTTAAGAACCAAGTGCATGTTGAGAACTCGACTAAAGTAGACACGATATCTCTGAGTACTACTCAACTTCACTAGAAAACATGTGATGAATCTTCGAACATCTGACTTTTATTCAAGCTTCTGTGCTTCCTAACAAAGTTTGTAGTATTCATCACAATTCCAGTCGAACAAATATGGATTCCAGCCAAGCATAATGCTGTACTAAACAAAAGGGCAGCTTTCCACCGCATTCCGGATACAGGAATTGAAAATGCTGTTGATACAAATGCAGCCACTATGAGGGAATTTTTCCAAGCTTAAAAAGTTTTCACGGCTCTCCAGCATCCCTTGCAGCGAATCACATGCCAGAAATATCTGTTAACACATAATTTAAATAAATAAATTTGTTTTTAGGATTCTATCAGAGCAAAAGGTCTTATGTTCAAGTCTTGACACCACTCGTTTTTAGCTTTTGATAATAATGTGCAGATCCTTATGATTTGTTTGTTAGTCTAGAATATACAGCACTGGACAAAATAGTATTAAGAAAAAAAAAAGAAAAGAAAAAAAGCTATAACCTCAGTCGTCGTATTATTCTAACGAGTATTACATACCAAATATGTTCTTAATGACTTATTTACCTTTCCTGCACAGATAACACAAGCTGTGTTTCGTGATAGTACTTGACAAAGCATGTTATCGTCGATAATAAAGAAACCAGTTCGACTGCACCATTTGGCTTTTGCATTAAACATTCCCATTTGAATCACAGGAGGAAGAAGGGAAAAAAAAATATAGAGGAAGTCCACCATACAATATCTTGAAGTAGGCTGTATCGAACATGGAAGAAGTAGCCCTAACACAACAAACCTCCGTTGTCTCGAAAAGTAAGTTATGTTAGTCAAAAAAAATAACATTGAATATTGTGTTTAGTAAAAATCAAAAGAATATTGTGTTATCTTATGCAATTGCATATCATACAAAGTCAAATGCATACAATTAATAAGGAAATAATTCATAAATAAAATAAGCAAGCACAACACACTGAAATTAGCTATGAAGGTGCTTAAACCATCTGAATCATTTTTCTTGCTTTAATAAAAATGTCTTATTATGATATGTATTTAGGAATAATAAATACAACAATATTAAATAAAAAGCATCATTTGTCTATCTTTTAACTCATTTTTCATAAATATTGTGTCATTTTACTTAACATAATAATAAAAATTTTAAATTCTAAAATTAATAAATATTTTAAATATATAATTATAATTATATATACAGAAATAAAAAAAAAAAATTGATGCCCCTACAATGATGAGGTCATGTGCGGTTGCTCAACTCGCGCACCTTTAGGACTGCCTCTAGTAGTATAGGATGGGGAACACGTTCTCATATTTGGCATTTATCATAATAAAGTACTACCCTTTTTATTTCCTTAATCATTCCAGGCCAATAGCCCTACTTGAGAGTGCATCAACTACAATGTTTTATTTTATTTTATACATTGTTTCATAGCAATGCACGTCTTAACTTATTAACGAAAAATATTTTCATCTATCGTCTCACGTTTTCCATCTATGTTCCATGCAACCTACAGAAATTGTGATGGATCCGTGATCACCCTTTTTTACTTTTTACTTATAAGTAAAAAAACATAATTTATTTATAATAACAATAATTTAATCAAACGCAATTTAAGTTGATTTTAGCTCACTTAGGCTAGGGATGACAATAAAACCCGCTCAACTCTATATCCGTGACGCCTGGCCCCGAATGAAGCGGGAATTACCCGCCAACCGGGTAAACGGGGCGGGGACGGGGCGAGGATCATTACCTCGAAGCAGGTACATGGCGGGTACAGGAAACATAGTCCCCGCGCCCGCTACCCGGCCCGTTTAAAATTAATTTCAAATTTAAGTTTTTCATCGAACAAAAATAATAAATTTATCGTTATTTTTAAAGAGAACATAAGTTACTTTTAACAAATTAGTAAAAAAGTAATAATATTATATGTGTGGGTATGTATATGTGGTAAGATAATAAAAATACCCGACGAGACGAGGGTGGGAATGGCCGACCCATCCCATACCAGCCCGGTTGCCATCCCTAACTTAGACGATAGATATACTTACATGGTTCTGCCACAACTCTTAATCTTTGTTTTATTTTATTATTTTTATTTTTAAATTAATTTTTTTTCAAAAAAGAAATAAACAAGTAAATGGGATAAGAAGACACAAGATGTGAGGACTAATCGGTTGCCATCCTTAGCTCACCCAAACATGTTGATCGATTGAAATAGTAAGCTTATTTGAAAGGTTAGTCAATCACTCTCCTTGACGATGGAAATGGAAGTATATACAAATAATAATTAATTATTGGTAACTTATGGTAAAATGTTAAAATACACTATCGTTACTGGCTAACCTACAACGGAGTTCTCTTCGAATATTCTAATTCTACGAACAAACAAAAAAAAATTAAAAATAATTTAAAAATAATTATGGAATTAGGACCTAAAATTATTACATCTAAAATTATTACCGTTACAATCTTCAGAATTAGGCACCTAAGCAATATTACCGTTAAGATTAAGATTTTCAGAATCAGCACAAAATCATTCTTATATCTAAAATTATTACCGTTAAAATTCAAACTTAGCACCCATCTCTCCCTCCGAAAACACACTGTGAATCTCTATTGAACTCTTTCTTGTCTTCAAACTTCAAAGTAACAACGCATCGATCAAGATTTTCTCTCCCTTTTCAGCCATGAAAACGTCTAACAACAATCTGGAGAAGAAAACAAAGGGTCGGCGAAAGATCGAAATCCGAAAAATTGACAATAGAAACAGTCTACAAGTTACCTTCTCCAAGAGGCGAACAGGTCTTTTCAAAAAGGCGGCGGAAACGAGCCTATTGTGCGGCGCAAATGTTGCAATTCTCATCCAATCACCAGGGAACAAGTTTTTCACTTTTGGCGAACCCTCTGTGGATTCCATTCTAAATCGGTACCAATTTCTTGATGATTCCTTTTCAATTGAGTCGAGCCCGACTGCCCACAATCTTGTGGTTGAAGAAACAAGTGAAAATCATGAGGTAACGACGGAATTTTGGTGGGAGAATGAAAACTTGGAAAATATGGAGTTGCAGGAACTTGAACCATTTGAAGAGAAATTGAACAGACTTAAGAGATAACGTTTTGAATCAAATAGGTGAGAAGGATGCACAAATTGCTTCAGTTTCTTGTTCGATGATTCCACTTCCGCAAGAGGGTTCGATGATTCCACTTCCACAGGATTAGATTTTAAATTTTTGTATGCTGTCTGATGTCAACACAGGTTGACAACTTAACCATTCATTTGTCTTTTTTGATGACGATCAACTCTATTTTTCATGGAAAGTTATGATTGATTTAACATAAATTTTTTGTTGTTTTCCCTGTTCTTTGATTGGAATTATTGAAGTTCAGTTTGCATAATTTGTCGTTTCGCTTCGACCATGAAAATCGCGTAGAGTCAAGGATAAATATAATTGACTTATGGTTACATTGTATTGGGGGGAAATATAAAGTTCTGGTGTGAGTGATGATAATGGTTTGTGCATTCTTAAACAGTTTTCGATTCAGAAATAAGTTCCACATTTTGTGATGTTTTTTTTTTTTTTTTTTTTCTTGTTATACATTCTCCTAAAATCTGTCAGCAAGGAATTTGCAGAGAGGACATCTTTTTGTATGTTCTACGCTTTCTGAATGATTACAGAAATTATGCAAGAGGCATTAATTGAGTTAAAGTTTATCAGTAGATGAACATATAAGCAGCAGACATAATTTGTCCAACTGTAGTGAATGGCAAGTTATCCAATTTTAGGTGAGAGCGCCTTGACGTTGATGGGGTTTATAACATGCTCATGAGCCTTATCGAGTATCATGTGGACAAGGAATCCTCGATAAGTCACATATTTAGCATGCACATGTTCTTGTCCCCAAATCTACACATTCTCCCTACGAATATTCAATGCTCTGTTCCATCCCAAGATACATTCACCAGCATTCTCACTATACTTTTCCAACAATATCATTGAAGTGTGTAATACAGTTGCAAAAAAACATTTGTGACAATTTATGTACCATCGCAAATATAGCGTGACAAGAAAGTTTGCCACAATAATGGACCGTTACCAAAGTGATGTAGTGAAGATAAGGATGACACAAGGACAAGATCAATAATGTTAGTTGATTTACAATAAGAATACTAACTGAATATTGGATCAATTTTAAGGAGAAGTATTGCAGAACACAATGTTTATTCAACTAGAAGTAATCTATAGGAACAATTTCAAAGTATTTGGGTAATATTTGTTCATATACAAAAGCTAATTTTTAAGATCTAAGAGCATTTTGAGTACTCGACTAAATAAGACACGAGCTGTCAAGTACTACTCAACTTCACAAGAAAACATGCGACGAATGTTCAAACATCTGACTTTTATTTAACAAGTCTTGCTATTGCTCACAACCTTCTGTGCTTCCTAACAAAGTTTGTTGTATTCATCGGAATTGCAGTTGAACAAATATGGATTCCGGCCAAGCACGATGCTGTAATAAACAAAAGGGCAGCTTTCCACTGCCTTCCGGATACAAGAATTGCAAATGCTGTTGATACAAGTGCAGCCACTGTGAGGGAATTTTTCCAAGCTTGAAAAGCATTGACGGAACTCCAGCATCCCTTGCAGTGAATAACATGCCAGAAATATCTGTTAATACATAATTATAAATAAATTTCTTTTTAAGGACTCTATCAGAGCAAAAGGTCCTATGTTCAAGTCTTGACACTACTCGTTTTTAGCTTTTGATACAATAATGAATTCAGCTGGACACTTGTTAGAGTATATTAAAGATATTATATATAAAAATAAGTGTTCCCTCCATAACATCTTGAGCTGTTAGATGATCGAGAATTTCAAGAAATACCTATTTCTGAAATTCGGCGTATGCATACTTCCAATCCCACCTTTTGTAGGTTGAGAAGCCGAGATAGTTGCAGAAAAACCTGCCAGAGAATGTTCAACTACGGCCGGATCTTTTGGCAAGGAAATTGTGTTGTGTCCAAAATAGCAAGGCATTCCATGCCCAACTTTGTCCATCCATTTCCTATACTCAGCCACCCATGTGTCAGATGACTTCAAATTGATATAGAGTTCTCTTGTGGGGATTTTTTCTTTCATCAGAGTCTGATTCTGGGAGCAAAGGAAACCCATGTCTTCGTCAAAAACCTTACACGCGTTCTGGTGCCAGTACCGCTTAAAGACATAATTTAAACAAATAAGTTTGTCACACATCTCTAACTAATGTTTTATATTATCGTGCAAAATCAAAGAGAAGTAAAAGTTTGTATAGGAAGTGCTTTTAAGTGGTTTAAATTATAAATCGATAGAACGAGTGGCAAATAAATATGTAGCACACTTGTGGATCCCTCAATATGTATGAATAAAGTGTTTATAAACCGTTTATAAACATGAGCTAAATATAGGCTAAGACTCACAGTCACACGTTTATATATAAAAAAAATTCACGTGTCAAGCCGTTGATAAAAACATAAATATGGGGTGCGTGCTAGAGGTGTATTGAACTCATAATTTGAAGAAATAAGTTTACAGATTTGCTAATAGATTCTAGTTTTAGATGTTTGCAATACCATTCTGGAATGAGTTTAAACAGCCATGATGGTTTCATTGTGCTTCCAAACCTCGAAATCACCATGGCTTTTCCCTGTCCTGCTGGTCAACAAAAGCATATCCCTGAAAGATAATGCTTCTCGCCACTCTTATCAACAGTTTCTTGGTGGTTCTGAATCACACAAGGTGCTTCAAAATGCAAAAAGCACGGTATGTAGTTTGGAGTAAACTGGTCTTTTTCACTACCCCAAATACCTGCAAATCCTCGATTCATTCTCTCAGTCACCTTGAAAAATAATGCTGCTGCATCTTCCCCTTTTCAGTAATACCAGTCCTAGCTATCATGTGAAATAGGAATATGGGCAGGATCCATCAGGTTTTCTAAAAGGATTGAGTGACGATACTGGAGTTCATGGGTTGTTGAAATATCTCCAATTCCTTCTCTCTCAAAATTTTCAAAGGGTATTTTCTTGGTAATTGGTGTCTTTTTATGAGACATCCATATCCATATAAGTCCTTGGGAGTCCCTCACTTCATATGATTTTGCACAAGCTGATTCTGGAATTTTTGTCCCTGCAGGAAGCTGTATATTTTGAGAAAGAAAATTAGACAGGCATTACTTCTTGATCCCATAAAAATATGAAAGTTAAACTGCAGTTTATGATTCATTAAACCTTGACATACATACTTGGGGTATTGTGACACATTTGCCATTGCCATCAAATTGCCAACCATGGTACAAACATTCTAGTTTTGCCAACCTAAATGAAAATATGGTGAAGCTCCAATGTTAATTACTGCCATTGCAACACTTTCATGAAATTTAAAATGTTAGACAACCTTGTCTAAAATTTTAAACCGCTTAAAATAGACATATTTACTAATTTAGATTTTGTATTCATTAGATTCCATCATGTGTTGGTCAGAGGTTCATTTTTCATCTAAGGTCTAGTAAGAGCATGATTTTCGTAAATAAGTCATAGTAAAAATTGATACCTAAAACTTCGTATACTCGAACACTCTATTAAACTTAAACAACTTAATCTAAGGGCCTACTTTTTTGCTAGGTTGAGAAATACAATCAAAATTACACTACACCTATTTTTTTAACCACTCATAAACGGTGCCACAAAAATGGGTTAAAACTCTGAAACTGTTTAAATAGAAGAGACATTTATTTACACATGGAAACCAAAATAAATTAGAAAATAAAAACCAGAACAAGAATTGGAACTAGACTGAGTTATTTACCTGGGGGCATCGATCTTCATGACACTGAAACTCCCCATTGCCATCTCTATACAAAACTACTTTCTTGTCAAAAACAGTGAGTCCCAAAGGGGCATCTTCTGGCACATTTTTAGTCAGATAAAGTGGATACCATTCTTCTGTCCAGTCATAATCCACCACCACTTCCTTTTGCCCCTTCACTTCTTCTTTATCAGATGGCCCCTTCTGTACAGTACTTAACTTGATAAATACTTTTACTAGGATCGAAGTCGTACTAACCCTTTGTGTAGAGATCCAACCACATTTGAATTCGGAGTTTTTGATTTTGGGTTTATTATTTTGGGAATGGAAAAGGGGTATGAGATTATAGGGTTAGAAAAAAGTGGTTGCGGCAGGGACGCCATGGGAAGTTGATGGCGGAGGATGAGGACGACAGGAAGGGGGTTGGTTAATGCATTTGAAATGATGAAAATGGTGGGATAAATTTCAAAGGAGACAAGGCAATGTGGGAGGGTGGTCTGAATGATAAGGTTGTATCTAGACACCCATTTTGGAGAATTAATTTGCCCCAAAATTTGATTTAAAACCGATTTATAAAAGAATGTGTCGTTGAAAAATAAGGAGAATTTTCTGATTTATGTGTAAAATTATTTTATTAAAAAAATGTTGAACTCCAGTTTTGAGGGCCACCCCGCCACTAGAGCATTGTGCAGAAAGTAAATCACGGGATGTGGCTCAACAGATCAAAGTACAAGAGCTGTCATACTGGTGCCCACAAATAATCCAATTCCAAATCTTGTTAGAGGCAGGAATCGAATCCTTACACTGCGGCTATCAACCCAGCTGAAACTACCTCACTCATGTTCTTTACACCACTGAGCTATGTCCCAGTGGATAGTAATATTATTTTATTGATAGAATGTGATTGAAATGAAGAAAGAGGAAAAAAAAAAAAAAAAAAAGAATGAGAAAAAAAAATGGATGTCTAGCAAGGGCTTATGATGTCCCTACTTGCTTTAATCCTATTTTGATGGGGATTAAATATAAGTTAAAATTAAAATTTATTTTTAATCATAAATTATACACAATTCACAATTTTTATTAAAAATTAATCTAAAATTTTGATTCTAATCTCCGCCAAACTAAAATTTAATGATATTTTCATGGAATAATTGTGTAGTTCAATTTTTTTTTTTTAAATAATCTTCAAGTTTTATAGGAACTTTTGATTTGTAGTATCATCGATCCCAAACATTTTGAATTAGTGGGACGAAAGGACCACTGGATGATTTTTGTCCAAAAATTCGTTAATTGGCCAAAAAGTCAACGTTTGATCATAATTTGACCAATTTCAAAAAACGGGTGTGTTTGAGCCACATTGTTTTTGAATAATGTATTCTGAAATAGTAAATTAATGAAAAATGTGTAGTTAAAAAAGAAGTAAAATTTATTGATGTGGTGAAAAATATTTTTTTATTGAAAAATGTGTGATTGAAAATAAGTAGAAGAATGAAAATGAAAATTTTAATGTATACCAAGCATGGACTTAAATTGTCTTGTAATGTTGTATTAAAAAAAAGGATAATTTATACTAAAAATTCCGAACCTTCCAAAATATACAACGTAGATCCCAAACCAAAAATAAATGCAGTAATACAAAAAGTTTGAATAAATTCCTCTTCTTACCTCTTTACATACTTTAGAGTCATCGGAGGTGGTCGATGGGTGATTGTCGAGTTACAATTTTCGTGCACGAGTCATGCATTATTTTATTTATATAGGGTGTGTTTGAGCCACATTATTTTGGAAGAATGTATTCTAGAATAATAGATTGATGGAAAATGTATGATTGAAAAAGAAAGAAAAATTATTAATGTGATGAAAAATATTATTTTATTGAATAATATGTGATTGAAAATGAATAAAATAATGAAAATGAGGTTCCACATCATGGTGGCACGAGCTTCTATGCCCAAACTCTTCTCTTAGCAGCACGGTATGTTTCATTTATGATTTGACAACAAGTAACATATGATGTTGTGTTCATAAACTGTGCAGAAGTTCACAGGTCACAACTCACGTACATATGTAAGAGTCATCGCTCATAGATTTATATGCATACGTCACATATCACAAATAGTTATGGTCAGGACACATATTTCTCTTCACAAGGTTTGGACGCTAGCAATGCCTTGCTAATGTAGTAAACTGGTAGTTGAGCAGTGCCCTCTTCCCTGATAAGTACGACAATAATGGCCTCATTGGAGACGACCAAGTACAGTTGTAGGGCTTCTCCAAGATTGGGTTTCGAGAGGATGGGGGGCAATCAAACACACTCTCATTGATAAATTGGTGGGAAGAAATCAAAGCCATCATCTGTGATTTCTAAATTGGTGGGAAGAAATCAAAGCCATCATCTGTGAGAAATCAACGCCATCATTCGTTCCTCGTATCATACCACTTAACAGGTTTAATTTCTTTTCTTTGTCCATTGGACGAATTGAAGTTGGACGTCCTACATAGATTGCAGGTCCAAAAACGAAAGATGGCTAAGTTAACAAAAAAAGTCATAATCAAGTCCTTTAGCTTGTACGATTTGGTGTGGAAAACAATACTCCCTTTGGATAATAAAAATTCGAAGTATGGCAAGTGGTCGCCCAATTGGGAGGGACCATATAGAGTGAAAAGCGTAAGATTTTATCCATTTAGTATCTTTAAAAGGAGGTGGGTCGTCACTTGTCATGGTAAAATTTCAAATTTGGCCTCCTTGAGCATCACCATTTCGACAACAGGGCATCGGAAGAACCTCTAATGATTTTTCATCCAAAAAATCTATAGATTAATAAAAATATTCACCTGCCCCGATTCACGCAACCACTCAACACGTAACCTCAAATTCACCCAACCCCGCCAATTAATATTTTACACAATCTGAAAAGCAGCATCCCTTAATGAATGGTTGGTTTTACTAAATTAATGGAGAATGTATTATTGGGGAAAAAAAAAGTTATGAATTTATATATAATATTATTTTATTGAAAAATGTGGGTTTGAAAAGAAGATAGAGAAAAATATAATTTAAAAATAATGAGAATAAATGGTAGATATGTGTGATGACCCCTTAATTATTGCAATAATTTCATCTAAAATTGGATACAACCAATATACGATATGACTATAACATTTTTGACATTGTGGACCTATGTAGTTGGTGTGTAGCTACCATTTTTTATTTATTTTTTTCTTGTCTCCAAAGGGTAATGACGAGGGGTATTTATAGATGATTTTCTATAGAAACATACAAAATACAAAATACTGCCTCAAAAATTATTTAACTGCTTGACATTGTTCAAAGACCAACTACGATTCCCAGCTATCTCCAAACTAATCCTCGAAATCAAAATTTTCGTTATATTCATCTTCGTACCCGTAAGACATTGCATCATTATGACGACCGAATATAACATCATCTTCGCCACAAGTGATCTGCTGTTGATCTTCATCTTCATCTTCATTATAATTGCCCTCTTCAGATCTTTGCATTTTGGGTGCGGTAGCGTTTTCGTTATGTGAATTGTCATTTCTCCAAGAATCGAGTTTCAAATCGATATTGTTTGCCGTTCCAGAACCTTGATCCTGTAATGATAATTAGCAAAGTTATGGCAAACAAGAAATGCAAAAGAACCTTAATCTAGTTACATTTTTGTTTCACACTTTCCGAACCAATGAAAATGAAGCCAAAACAAGAGCATAAAATACGAACCATATCATCATTTAGGAGTCTCAAAGCATCATAATTGATTCTCGAACTTCTCTTCTGCAAAAACAGGATTCGTGTCGACATCACATGTAAAATACAATACAAACATACTCCAGCTTGTAGGGAATGAAATCGTCATACAACAAGAACATGACAAATGACGAAAGACCATAAATTCTGTATTACCTTCGACCATGTCATGAGTTTTACATTGTACTGTAGCAAACAGATAGAGAAAAAACAAAAACTCTCATTGGAGCCGAATTTATTACCTGCTGTTCCAATTTCTCGGTGGTTTTAACAGCTTTCCGTGCAGAGTTAGTTTTCTTAGTTTCTGGTTTTTGTTTCTTAACCTGAAATTATCACCAGTTTAGAAAGTGAAAATCTTACAGTGAGGGAAACGTATGAAAAGGATGTTGAAATCTAAAGACAAGTCGCAATATCATAAGCTGTCAATGTTCACATAAATATCGATAGAATGTAAGGGCATGTCGATATTTCAACATCAGCTAAGAAAATGCTTAAAACAGGTTTTCTCATTACATTTCGAATAACAAGTATATAGGACCTGACATCGCTATACTTAAGTTGCATGGCATCGACAGAAAATGTAAACACAGAGAATGCGAGGTGGAGGGAAGATAATATTATGGAGTCATGCACAGTAGTTTCTGGGAGAATTTTACTCACGTAGTGCTGCTAGATAACTTATTTCTGAGGAAATCTGGTTTCACTCTCTTCAATATATTTAGTTAAGACAATGGTGCAGCGATTACTGCCTCGTTGAACATAATTTCATAAGTTGGAATTAGCTAAGAATTAATTCTTTTAAAAAATTAGTTTTGGAGGCAAAACTAAGTTCTTCAAGATACCTAAGTTTTGGAGGTGAAACTAGATATTTCCAAAAATAAATTCCCCAATCAAATCAATATGGTCATATTTTTTCTTCAAATGTTATTAATAAATACGAAGGATCTATGCCAAATCACAACCAAGAAATGGGATGCTTTAATTTCTATGGTTTAAAAGAAATATTGATAGCATATTGTGATTTAAAGAAGAGAATGTTATAATCTCGTCTCTATTTTGCACAATCGAAACTCATATATATTTTATCACAAACTATAATACATTTTCCCGTAATAATTCAACGACAAAAAAGATCAAACATCATGACAGCAGGACAAATATGTATAGTTCAATAATTCTAGAGGCTAACACCTAGAAGCGTAGAATCTATAGATTGTATCCAAATGTGTCACATAAACACACACTGAGAGAAAGCGAGCATCCAAATAACATAACTCTCCACCCTAACCTCCTTGTAGAATAGAAAGAAAACAAAATAATAAACAGACAAAAAAAATAAGGAAATGGGAAAAAAATGCCCGTACAGAGGAACAAGGTAAAAGAAGACAAAGCACAACCGAATTGAGCTAAAACAAGTTGAAACGTAAGAAACCATTGAGGTGAAGCAAGGCTGTTAAGATATGCCAATAACCTCGATAAAACCAATTATAGACTAAATTACTCTAAATGCAAGGCAAATCTTGAAGAGTATTAGTAAACAAGGCCTTACCTTTACATGTTCTTTATTCATGGCTTCCCATAACATCCTCTTCAAATGCATCTCCTTTTTGTTGTTAAGATATCCAACAATCTGAAGAGCATAAAAAATTGCTTAAATGTATCTCCAACTCAGGCCTCTAGTGATAAATGCTTGATTCCCTTTCATGTTCTGAATTATGCATCCTTTTCTTTTTCATGATATGAAATTCTAAATGACTTGTCAGCTGGTGAAAATGTTAGATATTGTCAACTAATGAAAAAAATTCATTAACAGAGTTCAGCAAAGTGCAGGACCAAAGAAGAAGCATTAGAAATTTCCAGGGTGCATAGAAGTTTTGATTATTCAAACAAATAATGCATGTGAAACGACAAAGCATATACCTCAGAATCATCAATATCGGAAAGACTTTCTGAACCATCGGATTTAGTTCTACTTCTTTTCTTGTACCTTTGTTTTTTACAAGAAGTATTCTTATTGAAGTCATGATGTACGGCTGAAGCATCTGAGACGTAAAGAAATTAAATTAACTAAAACTTCTGCAGCTATTCATTGTCTTAGCACAAAAGGTTCTGCATAAGGAATTTCGAACACACAACTCATGAAAGATTACCGCCAGATGCTCTCAGTTGCAACATTCCAGGTCGGGTAGCAACTCCACCTCTGCGGGAAGTCCCAACTTCCACTGTCTACAAAACAGATGATATAAATAAGAAATGTGAGATTTATAAGAACTGGGATCTATTTTATATGACTTCTAGTTGAATAAAACTTTTATCAGCATGATCTTACAGTTTGATATAAGAATAAAGTTTCCCACAAACCAACACTCTGCTGGTGAAGGAACAGCTCTTGGTATCATTTTTGAAAAGGAAGTTTCCAAAACCCTCTTTTACTGAAAAAAAATAGATAACTAAAAAGGAGAAAAAAACTAAAAGATATTGAAAACGCCAATGTGACTGATCTTCAAGCAAATAAAGAGGTCGGGCATTTTGGCTAACCAATTTGAACAAAAAAGGGTAATGATTGTCTATATATTATGAAATAGTAATATAACGCGTAGAATACGCTGCAACAAGGGAATGTATCTAGTTTTTTCAATACTATCACAAGAACATATGTTTCTAATTGAATGATCAACATGTATACACTCATCCAATCTTAGCAATATTTAACAATTTCATACGCTGAAAATTCATGGAAATATACGAATTAAAGGGGGGAAAAAAAGAAAGAAATTACGCGTACCGGCGGTTCCACAGGGTTTTTGGAACTTTGTGTAATCTCCATTGTTACAGATAAATTCCGCTGAAGTTTCAAGAAAATACACGCAGATTATACCAGAGTTTTGGAAGTGGAACCCTCGATGGGTTTATAAAGGTCTGGGTTTGATTTTGGATTGACCAAAGTACCCTTGACCTTGAGTTTCTTGGCCTGAAGATAAAATTAAAATTTGCTTCGTTTTTTTTTTTTTAACCCTTCTTTTAGGGTCCGTTCCATTGCGAAGGTGAAAAATGGATAGATGAATTTCAAAGAAATTAATTGACTAGAAATTATTTTATTGAAAATTGTAATTAATTGTGTTTGATTGGTATAATTTTTCACCTGAAAAATATTAAAAGTTTGGTGTTCGTTTGACATTATTTTTCATGAAAATTGTCCATCAAAATAATAATTTTTTTAGCATTGAGTCTAAATTTTGTTCCAATTGTCAAATTAAAAAAATTTAAAACTTTTAAAAAAAAATATTACACTGAATATCATTCGTTTGTTTTGTATGGAAATTATCAATAAAAGTGATAATTTTTTTATTATCGTGTCTAAAAAAAATTTCAATTGCCAAAAAAATAAAAAAATAAAGTAATTCCATTTTGCCAAGAAAATGGAATCTCACCACTTTGACAAGAAAGTCAATTCCTTAAAAACATGGAAAATGGATTGATGTGACACAAGTAAGGAAAGACAATTCCATGACAAAGTTTGTCAATCAAACAAGTCAAAAAGTGGGAAATGGAATTCATTTTCCATTTTACTTGGAAAATTAGGCTTATCAAACACAAACTTAAATTCTTTTGTAGGAGGTTTATCTTTAAAATTACTTTTCTAACCTTTATTGTCAGAATTATGCTAATATCGGTCTTATTGCACCTCTTGTAAAATCCTAGGGCATTCTAGGAAGAGATGTTTCAAAGCTAACCCATGGAAATCAGTTTGCTCTTATTATCGAGTTTTTGGTCATGCTACAGATAAGTGCTTCAAGTTACATAGGTACTCATGAAGGGAATAATAGACCATCAGCATATCAATCCAATGCATGCTTGATTCATGCATAGGAAATGGTGAATGACAAACTTTAGTTCTCCTTAAGTCAAAACAATATTCTCAGCTTTTGGCCCTCCTTAAACCAACCACAAATTCTCAATATCCAACTTACTAAATCAACAATGTTCAGAGTATTGCTGCTTCTTCTTCCTCCGATGGAAGTATACATCAACTTTTTGGTATATCTTTGTGTATGTCCGTTCTTGAATCAAAATCGCCTAACATCTTAGAGATTCTTTGGATTTTAGACAAAGGGGCGACATATCATATGATCTGTTCAACCTCATTGTTCTCTTCTATTCAGGTAGAAGTCTCTACTCGGTTGGTTTTCCAAATGGTAACAATGTTCCTATTACTCATATAGGAACAATGAACATTACAAACACTTTGATCCTTCGAGATGTCCTTTGCGTGCCCAGTTTTTCTTACAATCTAATTTTTGCCAAGAAATTAACTTAAATGTTTAACTGTTGCCTAATTTCCTTCTATCATTGTTGTTATATCTAGGACCTTTCAGTTTGGAGAACAATTGGCATGGGTGAAGTTAAGCAAGGGCTCTACTATATGAAGCGTGAGGAGGTTTCTCATTCAGCTTGATCGAACTATTTGACCAAATTGAACATCCTGGCATCCACTTATGTTTCAATTTCTGTGACTAATAATGCCCAAAGCTTCGATGTTTAACATTATAGATTAGGGCGTTATTCCTATTATGTTCTTAACATTGATGGTAATATTCAATTTTCCAAATCTTCCAATAACACGCCTTGCTCTATATGTCCCATAGCTAAATTGCATAAACCACATTTCCCTGTAAGTACTCATAGAGCTAAAAATTGTTTTGAATTATTACATTGTGATATTTGGGATTGTTGCAATGAGATTGACAGTGATGGTTCTAAATATTTTTTGACAATTGTGGATGAATTTAGTAGGTGTACTTGGGTAGCATTGGGTAGCATATATGTTAAAATTGAAGTCTGATGCTACTGTTGCTCTTCAAAAAATTTGTGCTATGGTAGAGACACAATTTGAAACCGAAGTTAGGATTATTCGAACTTATAATGGTAGTGAATTCAACATGAGGGATTTTTATCTCAAAAAAGGGTATCATACATCACAAAACTTGTATTGAAACACCACAACAAAATGCCGTAGTTGAGAGAAAACACCAACATATTCTTAACACGGCTAGAGTTTTAAGATTTCAAAGTGGAATTTCTCTAAGATATTGGAACCATTGTATCCTTGCCGTTGTATATCTCATAGATAGGACACCCTCTTCCACATTGAATAACAAAAGTCCTTATCAAATTCTCTTCAACAAAAGACCAAACTATCAACAAAAGTGGAAGTTTTTAATTGCTTGGCACTTGCTACAACCATCATTAATGGGAGCACAAATTCGATCCTAGAGCAAAAAGATGTATGTTTATAGGATATCCTTTTGGGATCAAAGTATATACCATGTTAGACATTGAAACCAAGAAGATATTTGTTTCTAAAAATGTAGTCTTCTATGATAACATCTTTCCTTTCAAAAATGAGAATTCCACCAGTAACACTCGATTACAATCAGACCAAAACAATATCAGCTTTACTCAAAATCCTATTCTCCACAATAAAACAGTTTTGTCGCGCCTATTCCAAAAGACAGTCATGATCCACCAGAAATAGAATCCCAAAATATACAAACTTTGGAAGATAATCCAGAGACTTTGACCATGATGAGTTTCAACCTGAGTCTACGGGTAACTCTCAAAATCTTAATGACTATGTTTCACCATCAAGCACCATTCTTGTTACTCATATACCCCACATGTCTATAAGAAATCGAAGGGCACCAACACACCTCCAGGACTTCATATGTCAACAGGCTACCTCCATTCACCCATTTCAAAAGTTAGACAAATTAAGGGATAGAATTCCACATGTAAACATTACCCTCTTAGTGATATTGTTTCATATGAAAGATTATCAACACCATATAAAACCTTCGTAACTTTTGTCACTTCCCAATTAGAACCTAGAAACTACCAAGAAGCCAAAAATTCACTAGAATGGTGTGCTGCCATGAAAGCAAAAATTGAGACTCTTGAACTTAATGATACTTGAGTTTTAATTAACTTATCTCCTGAAGAGGGCAATAGGGTGCAAATGGGTGTGCAAAATTAAATTCAATGCCGATGGTGGCATAGAAAGACTCAAAGCAAGATTGGTTATTAAAGGGTATACACAACAAGAAGGTTTTGATTACCTAAGACCATCTCACCCGTAGCCAAACTTGTCACTATCAAAACTTTGTTGGCTATAGCTACCATAAAGGGATAGAATCTCTTCCAATTTGATGTTAATAATGCATTGTTTCATGATGAGTTAGATGAAGAGGTATATATAGAACTTTCTCTAGGTTACTCAAATGGTGATAGCAAAAAAGTGTGCCGACTCAAGAAAAGATTGTATGGGTTGAAACAAGCATCATGCCAATGGTATTCTAAGCTTATCTTGAGTCGGCACACTTTTTTGCTATCATCATTTGAGTAAGCTGGAGGAAGTTCCATATATACCTCTTCATCTAACATCATTGAGCTAGGATACTTTCGATCTGAGGCAGATTATAGCTTATTCACTAAAAGCACTGGCAAATCTTTCACTGCTATCTTGGTATATGTTGATTATATAATTGTGGCTGGTGATTGCGTTAATACAATTAACCATCTTAAAGGTCCTCTTCATGACAAATTTAGAATCAAAGACCTTGGTAAATTGAAATACTTCCTTGGCATGAAAGTGGCCAGGTCTACACATGGTATTCATATATACCAATGGAAGTATACTCTTGACATATTTAGTGATTCGGGGACAATTGGTACCACATCTACACACATCACACAATGTTCTAAGATATGTCAGAAGGGCTCCAAGGCAACGGTTATCTTATCCAACAAATTCGAAGGTGCAACAACATGGATATTGCAATTCTGATTGGGTGCTTGTCCTGGTGGTCAGTGATAGGGTATTATCTTTTTGTTGGGGAATCGTTAGTGTCTTGGAAGTCCAAGAAGCAACATGTTGTTCCCAGATCTTCCTTAGGGGAAAATATAGTAAATTGACATGGCTCTGGTATTTATTTAAAAACTTGTAGATAGCTCACCCTCAAGCCGCTTTCCTGTGATAATAAATTTACTGTACATATTGCCACAAACCCGATCTTTCATGAAAGGACCAAATATATAGAACTCGATTGTCACTTAATATAAGATAAAATCCAAGATAGAAGCATGATTACTAAGCATGTGTCCACCAGATCATTGATGACAAACATTCTCACTAAAGCCTTGAGTTCTCAAAGTTTTTATTTATGCATGCACAAGATGGGAGTAAGGGACATATACTCTCCATCTTGCGGGGGTCTATTGGAAGGCAACAAAGCTGCTAAGTTAGAGAATTGTATTAGTCCACAGCACATTTAGCAAGAGACACACACATTAGTAGGAAGCCAAGGATTTTCTAGAAAAAACGAAGGAAGAATCTTGTAGCTAATTTTCATTTTCTACAACTGCATTTCTGGTATTCTGTTTTCGAACATGTTGTGGCCGATTGCAATGTATAATATTCTGTTATAGGTGTGAGAAGTGTGTATATATATACTAGTATAATGTACAGATACAATTGAGAAAATTCAATTCAAAATTTCTCTCCAATTACTCTCCTCAAAACTCTCAGCTGAAATTCATTATTTTACTGTGCCATTCTTAAAACTCCACGGTCCACAATAAACTCCAAAAGGAGTTTCAACAAGTTTACCCTGACCATGTATTTTCTCTATTTTTCACATTTTTCTTGACAAGATTCTTTAGATATGCGTTTTCAATATGCGGACATTTACTTTTTCTTATTGCTTTTGTTTTTTCCTTTAACGAAAATCTATTGTTTGAATCCAAACCTGAAATTTCTTGTTGAGGTGCACATTTTCACCCTTTCATGCTTGTACTATTTATGGGTTTTTTTATGTATGTATGTTTTTCTGGCTAATCCCATGAAACTTGTGTCGCGTTTGAAGAAAATTGGGGTACTTTTGAAGATTGGTCTAGTCTACAAGCCCATTTGTCACTTTGACTTTTCAACTAACTATATTTTCACATTGGCCTATTATAGATTAAAAGACAAAAATATCCTTAAATAAGTTATACAATTACAAAATATTGTTTTGTTTACAAGACTATTTTACCCATTTAGTTAACAATTGAAAATCAAACATTTCTGTTTAAAATTTCAAAATCACTTAAATTTTCTTACCTATCTATTCCAACACAGATAAAAACTCTCTCAACTTTCATCTGCTTCAACCTCAAAATCTCTAAAATTTATCGAACGCTAAAGAATGAAATATTTTTTTAATATCAATCACTTCGAATCGGCAAGTATAGTTACATATGTTTTATTTCATTTTCGTTAAATTTTTATATGTTTTCATCGATAAAAACAGTCGAAATTTTTTTTATGGTTAACAGTCGGAAAAATTTATTGAATAAATTTTATAATCGATAAACAACCGATTGTAACGGTAGGAACAACCGATTGTTTTTAGGCCGTTCAGCCTTTTTTTAATTTCTGTTGCTCCAGTTGAGCTGAATGACTGTTTGTTTCCTTAAAAAATTCTGTTTCGTCTTGCAGATATGATTGTAATGCCAATTTGTTTCTTGATGACTTCGAATTGGATGAGAAAGATCAATGTGTATGGATATGGACACATGATAAATGTGGTGGTATTCCAATTTCCATAACGGAGAGTATAACATATGTGGGAATGTACCATGATATAAAAAATAAGCTGATTGTCGATCCCTCTCAGTACGATATGGAATTGAGATTTCGATTCAAGGATGATTCATCTATTTCGATTCCACCTATGAAGGTTACTTGTGATGAAGAAGTGAATTATCTATTTGAATTAAACAAAATGTACACGACTCCTCTTTGGATAACTTTAGTGAAGAAGGATGTCGCTGAAAGTGGACACGAAGATTCGGTTGGAGGGGATCATAATGCCAATGATTGTTGGGACACATTGGAGAAAGCTCATGAAAATGATGTGGTTTTTCCAAAGCCAGTTATTTCTGATTGTAATCTCACCGTTACACACAGAGTTCCGTCGATAGTTCAAGACAACGAGAATGACAATGAATTTACAAATGAGGATTTGATTGTTTTATCCCGTCATAGACACGAGTGGGGTGAGAGTGCGGGTCTGGAACAAGTAGACCGCTATCTAATTCTTCGTGTGTGGTTCCCGATAATGAGGATTTTTATGTTGAGCAACTGTTCGAAATAAAGAAGATTTGTAGGAAGCTACGCATCGATTTTAAATTCTGTATTTAATCATATATTAAAAAAACTTAAAACAAAATGAAATTATTAAAATTAAAAAAAGAATATAAATATTATTTAATTAAATTTGAAAAAATTAAAGATTTATTTACAATGAATATTTAATTAAAGAATTTTAAATTAAAAAATTAAAAGGATTTTTTTTTTTTTTGCTAATTCGTTAAAAAAGAATATTTCATTTTAGTAATTATCAATTTCAAATTCTTTATTTAATTATATGTATAAAAAATTCAAACAGAAAATTATTAAAATTAAATAAAGAATATAAACATTATTTAATTAAATTTGAAAAAAATTAAAGATTTGTTTACCATGAATATTTAATTAAAGAATTTTAAATTAAAAAATTAAAAGGAAAAAAAATAATTTGCTAATTCGTAAAAAAGGAATATTTCATTTTAGTAATTATCAATTTCAATTTTTTATTTAATTATATATATAAAATTAAAACAAAAGGAAATTATTAAAATTAAATAAAGAATATAAATATTATTTTATTAAATTAACTATAAAACAAACTATAAAATTAAATTAAATAAAAAAATATTATTTATTATTGAAAAATCAAAGGATTAAAAAAAGTTAAAAAAGGTTGGGTCAACTGTTATAGTCGGCCAATTAACAGTTACGGGCTAACTGTTAACCGTCAGCCAGTGACTGTTAACCGTCAGCCAGTGACTGTTAACAGTCAGCAATGACTGTTAACAGTTGGCCTCTCAATCGCCGAAAATCGCGTGGGATTGATTGCGAGAGATTGTGAGAGACTTTGGTTCGATTTTGGTCAAGGGTATTTTTGGCTTTTTGTTTGTAAATGTTATGTTTTAACCTTTTTTTTTTTTTTATTGTATTAATGGGTCAAAGACCAATGTGGAAATATGCTCCAGTCAACAAGCCATTTCCCACTATTTCCTCGAGAAAATTGAAGACGACGTGTCATCTTTAAAGGATGGACCAATGTCACAAGTTACTCGCAGCCAAACAAGTTTGCGTGAGTGCACACTCACACGCGAGTTGGTTTAGATGAGCTGATTGTAATTTGTAGATAGATATTATATACCGTTTCCTTTATATTGTGTTTATTAAAGTTTGATAATTTTTGGGTTTGAGAAATTTTAGGAAACTAAATTACTGTTTACCTTATGGATTCTTTTTCTTTTGTTTCCAGCAGCATTTTAGCTTTATCAATTAGGCAATTTGCAACTCTGTTCATATATTTCCTAGTGCAACCATTGGGATTGAATGTATTAACATGTTTTTTTTTTTTTTTTTTTTGTGTACATGGTATTCAAAATTATCTTTAAATACACATGTAGGATTTAATTGATAAAGCCAGAACAATCTTAGTTGGAAACAGATCAATGGTGCAGAGGTTGCAAGCAACGGGCATTCGTGTCACTAGTGAGAGTAATGATCCTGCTTATGAGAGCTTCAATCAGGTAACATGTGAGCTCAGTATTACGTGACCCGTCTTGATTCATATGTTAATAGAACGTCATCCCACAGTTAAACATCGTTCCACATAAGATCAGTGTCATTGGTTCGGAAAATGCTTACTGGGGTTTAAAGCTTTAGCTAGGTATACTTATATCTCCTTTCGACTGGAAACTCTTTCGATTCTATTGTTCTTTTTCTTTATACCCCTTGTGCATGGAAGTTTACCACTCAACTTTTCTCCTTGTCATCGATAGATATATACCAAGTTTAGGTTTTATGATATAATTATCAAGGTGGACGATTGCATCTTCCAAATGGAGTCTAAAGAATTAGCTTCTTTCGCCAGCAAGCAACCAAGTGGCGAGGTTGGCTCGTATGGAGCACCATGGCATAAAACATTCTGCTTTGGTGCTCTCTATCAGGCTAGCTAAATTTTCGACCTTTGTCATTGTCAATGATAGCATTCGTGAAGAATTTGGTCTGTTAACTAATCCTTTTAACTTCCGATGTACAGGTAAATGACAATTGGACAACTCATGTCACATCCGGAGCAGGTGTGATGGTAGTGTAATTTTTTATTTGTTCTAAGATCTTTGATGTCACCAGAGTAAACGTTTTACTTATCCATACATCTGTCAGGATTCAGGAACAAAGTCAATCTGTAATAAGGTGAACAATATGGTTCCTTTGATATGTTCATTCTTTAATGCACTCAGTAAGAACTGGTGATTGTTGCCTTGGATAACTTGGGATAGAAGGCTGTGAAGTTATATCCTGTTTTGTTAGCTCAATCTCCCAATATAATGTTCTGGACATGTCAGAAAGAACAAGTAAAGCTTCCTTGATTAGCAACACTATTGAGCATGTATGGACATTTAACACAAGGTTTTCCCCAGCCCCTTCTTTCTCTATAACAACAATTTTGGCATGCATATCCTTGTTAGAACTTTAGACATTTACCAGAAAAACAGGTGGTATATGATGTTTTCACCGAACCTTGTTTTAACTGTTTGAAAAATTGTCAATTATGCAGAGGACGAAATGGAGTAACCCTCCGATGATATCGACCGGTTACTATTCTCAGCAATTGTCCAAGGCGACTAAATCATTGACTTTTCTGTAACAATGATGATCATATAAACTGCAAATGTTCGTGAGACGGTTCTCTTATATTTTGTGTTACTTAAATATATCAAACTACTTGTGTTGGTACTTTTCCTCCTGTTCTAATGACTTGGCTGAATAAGCTAATCTACAGGTAAATAGAAACTCTCAGATTGTAAAAGTAAAACCTACAGGTTAATCACGATGTCTACTTGCTCAGTGTCCAATAAAGCCACAAAATGGAAACATCAATCTGTATAGTATATTTTGACCACCTCAATGTTCATGCTAGAAATCAATTGATATTTTGTTGACATAATGAAATAATCTATCACATTTATACACACACAAAAATGAAGGTGGAAAATTACTGTTATAGACCTGTATAAAGTATATGTCAGAGGCTAAGCTGGTAAATTGTACCACATAATTGATTTCAAAATGTAACCACAGAAATTCAGCTGTTCAATGAAGCAGTAACTTTGCACGATTCCCACAAATGTCATGCTATTATTTAGCAACTGGAGGTTCCCCAAGCCATTTCGCACGGAAGCCAGTTCCTTTGCAGTCAGAACAGCATACAGAACCCTAAAAGCATCAAATGAATTATCTCATTAGCTGTGCATATAATCCTCTTGAGAATTGGTTGTATAATAATGTGCAGATCCTTATGATTGAACAGAACAGCATACAGAACCCTAAAAGCATCAAATGAATTATCTCATTAGCTGTGCATATAATCCTCTTGAGAATTGGTTGTATAATAATGTGCAGATCCTTATGATTTGTTTGGTATTTCGGAATATATAGTATAGGACAAAATAATATTAAGGAAGGAAAAAAAAGCTACAACCACGTTCATTATATTATTCAATAGAGAATTGCATACCAAACACACTCTTAATGACTTGTACCTTTCCTGCACAGATGACACAAGTTGTGTTTCTTGAAGGGACTTGACACAGCATGTTATCACCGATAATAAAGAACCCAGTTCCACTGCACCATTTGCATTCGACATTCCCATTTGACTCACAAGAGGAACAAGCAACTGGCCTTGGTTGCTGCATGAATAAGGATATAGGTAATGCCTCTGTAGCACATACACTTCAATTAGGGTAGCGTGTGTCGGACATGAGTCGATACCGACACTTTTCGAACACTCTACCGTAATCATTTTTCTTTTTATATTAGAAATATTATATATTGTTAATTCAAAGTTATTAGTAAGTAACAAATAAGTACTCACGTTTAAAAGATTTCAACAAGAAAAATTAATAACAAATATAAAACTAAATTTATACTATATAAATGAAGAATTTTTAAGAATTTAATCAATGTGTCGACAACGTGTCGTGTCTGTATTTTTTTTTTTTAAATCGTGTGTCGACGTATCCGACACGTATCATGCAGACACACGTGTCCGTGCCAACGCATCATAGGGTAATGCCAAAGGGGGGGGAAAAAAAAAAAAAAGGAAGTCGTCCATACAATATCTTGAATCAGGCTTAATAGAAAAAAGAAAAAGTAGCCCTAACACAATAAACCTCCTTTGTCTAGAAAAGTGAGTTATGTTAGTGAAAAAAGTAACACTGAAAATTATGTTCAGCAAAAATCAAAATATTACTTTTAAGCACAACCAAACATCATCTCTTGACACGAGTTAATTATTCTTGTGATTTGAAGTCGTTCACATGCTGACTTACCCTCCCACAACGTGCCTACAAGAGTGCATATAAAAATGTTGACACAATTCGCAAGACACAAAATGATATTTGTATATACAAGAAGGCATACCTGCCACCCAACTTCTGAATTTTATTGCACCTCAACAATCACTCACTGTAACAAAATGAATAACAAGTATGCATAATGCATAATGACCTCCCATCCTGAAATTAAGATGGATGACCTTCTCCGGAGTAGGCCAAAGCGACCACATGCTAAATTATTAACCTAATGGTCCTAATCTCTCTCTCTCTCTCTCACACACACACACACACACACATAATCATACATGGAGACCTTGAGCTCACACTCGGACAGTAGATTTTTTTGTAACTCATTGACTGCTGAGATTATAAACAACCTGAGAAATGAAGAGCATCAAAGGTATAAATAGGATTTAATCTTGATATCACATAATCCAACAATGACTTCTACAGGAGACCCATTTGATCTAGAATTCCACATATAAATTCTTCTGCCATAATTTAGAAATGAATACAACATACACACACAAAAAAAAAGTTCCATAGTTTCTCTTTTGTAGCAGTTCGTTCCTAGCACAATAGTTCAATCTCCCATTTTTAATTATTCGTATGCTATTTGCAGGTTAGAAAACTACATACATAAACTAAATCTGAAGCACGATGGCGGTAATCCATCACCAACTCCTTATTTGATTAACTGTGATGAGAAAGAAGAATCTCCAGGAACCTTCAATTTAATAAAATCATATTTAACATAACAAAAGGTAAATATCATGTCTAGTCAATCATATTGACAAATGCTAGTTGGAAGTTTTTTGAGATATAAGAAAACCTCCCCCAAATTTCGGGTTGCTCAGATTCCTTTTAAGCAGGCTTCAACAATATTGTTTGAAGACATGCTATGCAGTGGTATTGATGTAATTTTAAAATATTCCGAGACCAATATCTTGTGTGTCAAGAATGTGGTAGGGTTGAGTGTTCACATGTTTGATTTAAAGATCTTGAGCGTTGTTAATTACATTTGGACTTGGGACGCAGGGACATACTAAATATGTGATCCTAGATCAAAGTGGTCTCCTCCAGTCATTTGAATTTTTTGTTGCTAAATCTACTATCAGTGGGGTATGTTTGATACGCTGTGGCTAAACTCCCCTTGCTGCAGGGAAACTTTCAAGCAATAAGCAAGCAACAACTTTAACGGCAAGGGATACTTGGCTTCTCGAAAGAGTGGTTAGTCTCCATACAAGTCAGGAACATGCTGGTCATAGTCACATGGCAGGCATCTTTGAGATTGGTGGCTACAAATTGGCAGTCTCTATGCCCTATGGGCTAAGCAAATCACGGCCAACTCCTCCAGCCCAAATGAGTTACCATGGCAAAAACTCTACATTTCTCCTATGCGTTGCAAGGGGTAACCTTGCTGTGGGGGTTCACTGGACATGTGGTCATGGGGCAATGTCACATATAGGCAAGTGTAAGATTCCAATGTGCGAGAACATCCAACATTGTATTTAAGATGATTAGTTGATTATATGAGGATGGCAGTTTAAGTATGCCTGGGATTAAAGTGTCACCCTAGTAGGGCCAAGGCAAGGCACAAACTACGAGCACTAAGGAGAGCCACGAGCCTAAGGGGCTCGCAGGGAGTGACTAACATGAGGATCATGTCGCATTGCTCTCATATGATTGGAGATACAAGTAATCAACCTTGATTTTGAAGAAAAGAGTTGGATATGAAGGAGCTATGCCATGGGGATTGGAACCTCAAAGAAGATGATCACATCGAGTCCTGGACTATCTGATTGACAACAACTGCGAAACATTTATCCGTCCAGGTGTTCAAACTAGTACACATTATAGGCTCAAAAGTGAATGGGTAATCAATGAGACAAGATGGGGTGAAAGGCTGGTGGCTAGGAGATGTATGGTATGTTGCTTGGGCAAAACATAAGTTCCAACGTGAGCATCGAAACTTCGGCTAGCTCTCTTTCTGATTATAGTAATTATAACGGAAGCAATAATGCTATACATGAAACCTTTTAACTGCAAATCAATCAGTTTGACCACTAGAAAAAAGAAAGTGGATTTTGCTCTCCCACCAAGAAAACTTAGTGAATCTCCCCCTTGACTTTCTCTGTTAGCTCTCTCTCTCCAAGTTCTTTCTACTCTGTCTCCATAAACTTCGATGACATCAAACTTGTACTGGTTCATCATAATCCGTAAATAACATAAAATTTGTTCAGGGTACCACACTACTCTTTAAGAATTGAAATTAACTGCTATTTCAACACCTTAATTTTCATTTTCTAGTATTCCGCTCCACTACTATTTTCTTTATCTAAGCAAACATAGCATAAAACAGCAATTATTCTCAAGATACAAAATAAATCACAATAACAGCCAAAAAATTGTAAAAAGAAAATTATACCTGAGAAATCAACCAGGCACGTTCCATGCGTTCAACAAAATCAGGAGAGCTCCCATAAGACTCCACCTTTGAAGCCCTAATTCTTCCGAAATGAAACCTAACCCTCCTTGGCGTTATAAATTCCACTTGTCTTGGTGACGTCACAGTCTTAATCGGACATAAATTTATGGGTCTACAACAAAAAGAACAACTACTTGACATTTTTGTAAATTTGTTCCTTTTCTTCCACAAATTTCAGAAACTATTTTTGAGATTTATACAGAAAAGGAGGCTCGTTTTTTTTAATTTGATACAGAGTGACGAAAGGAATATTATTTTGAGGTTTGAATTAGCTAAATTTTGGAATTTTAGTTTTTATAAAACCTAATTTATTGAGGCGCAAACTGTTTTACTGAAATTTCCGTCGGGGTTACGAAGAAGAAGATACACAGCTCGATCTGACCCGGCTGTGGCTTGCGAGCTGATCGGACCCACTTCGTGTTCATTTCTTTTTTGGACCTCCCTTCCTCTACAGAAATTTTGTGCCCGGGTTTGACCCGGGCGCCCCCCTATTTGGCGCCCTATTGGTGTCGATAGGGGGGCGCCCGAATTTGACCCGAGCACAAAATTTATGTGAAAGGGGATTAACACTTTTTTTTTTTTTTGTCAACTTTTGAGTTAATTTAATCGAGGGTCACTGAACTTTTAAATATGTTACTACTTTTTCATCCATCTTTTAAAAATTATTAAGGCTCTGTTTGAAAACATAAATTTTCCATGAAATTTGAATTCCATTTTCCAACTTTTACCTTATTTGATAACATAAATTTATCTTGGAAAACATTTTTCCAAAAAGCTACATACGTGCACTATTTCTTGGATTTGAAGGAATTGAATTTCCCATATTTTTGGTTAGAAATTTGATTCCAGTTTTTTTATTATTATTATTATTATTATTTTAGAAACAACTTTCATAGCCAATTTAAAAAAAAAATCACTTTAATGGACAATTTTCATTTAAAACAAAGTCAAACGAATACTAAACTTTGATAAAAAAAAATAATTTTATAGGAAATATTTTTTTTCGTTTTTTTTTTTTACTTTTTGGCAATGGAAACAAATTTTATAACCAATTGTGGAAAAAAAATTATCACTTTAATGAAAAATTTCCATATAAAACAAAATCAAACAAACACAAAATTTTAAAATTTTATGGGTGGAAAATTATATCAATCAAACACACTTAATTACAAATTCTCTACAAAACAATTTATAGGCAATTACTTTATCTGGAATTCATTTTATTTCCAACCATTTTCCACCCTTGCAATCAAACGGACACTAATTGTTTTTCGAATTTTGTTATAGATTACTACTTGATCACCAAAATTTAAAAAGTTACTCATTATTCACTCAAATTTAAACAAAATTATCTATCAATCACTCATATTTAGGGATGACAAAAAAATTTCGACAAATCCGATACTCGCGAGGCATCGTCCTGAATGGGGCGAGGATAACCCCCTTTATCAGTTATTTGGGGTGGGGACGGGGCGATGAATTTTACCCAGGAGGGGACGGGTAACGGCCACCCCGCTGGGCCCCGTTTATTTTTTTAATTATTTTTTTAAAACTCAATACTTTAAATAGAAAATTTCAAGAAATTTTATTAATTCTAATAAAAAATGGCAACTAAAATTATTTTTCTAAATCTAATGAATCGGAAAAATAAAAATAGATTATCAAAAAGTTAAGAAAAAAATTAAACAAGATAGTAAATAGGACGGGTAATGGGGAAGGGACGATGCGGGGAATTGATTGGCGAGTCGGGGGCGGGGAAGGATGCCTCGAACCCACACCGCCCCGTTGTCATCCCTACTTATATCATTTCCATAGTGTTCTCTATATTAAAATTTAGTGAACAACTAGTAACTTTATTCAAATTTATGTGAGTAGTGAGTAACTTTTTAAATTTTAGTGAGCAAATAGTAACCTATAACAAATTCAAGGAGCAGCAAGTATCTTTTTAAAAATCAATGAGCCAGTAGTAACTTATAGCAAATTTAGTTATCACTAATTAAATTATCTCGTCAACTTTGGGTGAAACTCAATGTTTTGAGTTTAGGGATAGCAATAAAATCCCTTCAATCCGATACCAGTGGAGCCCCGCATCGAACGGAGTGGGGATTACCCGCCTAACCGAGTACACGGGGCGGGGATGGGGAGAGTGTCATTACCCCGAAGCGGGTACGGGAAACATAGTCCCTGCCCCGCTACCCGATCCGTTCAAAATTAATTTCAAATTTAAATTTTTTATCAAAAAAAAATAATAAATTTATTATCATTTTTAAAGAGAACATAAGTTGCTTTTAACAAATTAGTAAAAAAGTAATAATATTTACAAACTTAAGACATAAAAAAATAAAAGCAAAAATTAAAATAAATAAAAAATAAATGAGGCGATAAATGGGATGAGGGACGTGCCCCGCCCGGCCCTGATCTCACCCCAATTTCATCATGTCCCGCTTTAATCGGGTATGAGTATGATGTAAAGTAATAAAAATATCTGACGGAAAGGGGGTGTGATTGGCTGACATGTTCCATACACACCCCGTTGCTATCCTTATTTGAGTTCCTTAAATGGATAATTACCAATAATTATCTTTCGTTATTATTTGCTCACTTAAAAATAAAAGTTTATTGATTACTCATCCACTTTTATATTCGGTTACTATTTACTCACTAAAAAAAGTTATCGATTGCTCACTATTATGCACTAATCATTCATCTCAATTTTATTTTTATACCATTCGATTTGTTTATATGATTTTCTTGATTTTTGAGAATTATGCCGCTCACTCTATTTTCCTCATTTTTTTCTTCTTTATTTTCGATATTATTGTTCGATTTGTTTATATTATTTTTTGTGATTTTGGACATTATCATAACATGGGATCATAGAGGATCACCCAAGTAGTCTTGTATTTGATACGGCTTTGCATTTGCTCTCTAATTCTCCATTCTGTCAAGTAGAAAATAAAAATATATTTTGTGATTAAAAACAGAAAACAAATTTAAAAAAAAAAATAACGTAGAAGAAAACATTAATGTGAAGAAATTAGTTACCATTCAGTTTTTATTTACTACTTTAAAAACGAATTGTAAGTCTCATGATAATTAGTTGAATTTTGAATTAAATAAAGAGACTTCAAAGATTTCTCGGAATAATTCTCTCTTTCTTAGTATTTAATCTTTCAAATCAACAAATATAATGAATTTTCTTTTGAGATTTTATTCTTTACCAAAAGCTTCTGCAATGTCATCTAGTCACGAAACAAGCTTCGCAGCTCGTACAAAATGGGAGTAAATTATCTATTTGGTCACTGAACTTTCAACCACGCTTCCATGGGGTCACTGAACTTTCAAAATCACCCAAATCATCACTGAACTTTACAAAAGGTTTCCACAAAGTCACTGAACTTAAAAAATCACCACATTTATCACTGAATTTTGCAAAATGTTTCCCAGTGACACTAATTCAATGATCTCCTAAGAAACCTTTTGTAAAGTTTAGTGATCCTGTGGAAATATTTTGCAAATTTCAGTAATTAATGGAGTGATTTTTAAAGTTCAGTGATCTCGTGGAAACATTTTGCAAAGTTCAGTGATGATTTATATGATTTTGAAAGTTCAGTGACCCCTTGAAAGTATGGCTGAAAGTTCAGTGACCAAATAGACAATTCACTCTACAAAATGGTCATCACTACCGACTAGGTACTATATGAAAAATATCATGAATTTTCTTTCTGAGCGTGACAAGCCAGGTTCGTCATTCTTATGGAAGAGCATTTTATATGAGAGACGGCTGATGATGAAAGGGACCATGGGCAGATCCAGAAATTTAAGTAGAGGGGGCTGAACCGTAATGGATCGAAAACGTTGTCGTCGAACATCGATATACTCGAGAGACATATCGGAAATGCCACGTGACATATTTCTATAGTCCAACACGTGTGTGTCAACAATTCAACACTTGATAATCAAAAAATCCAACACAGAGGTAAACAAGAGGGAACTTCACAAAAAAAAAAAAAAAAAAACTGAGAAATTAAACAAATTCACATTAATGTGTAGTATAAAATGGTTAATTTCTAATGCAGAAAACTAAAATTTAAAAATCTTTCATCTTTCCCCTTTCACTCTAGGTTTTAATTTGAAATAAAGATTGGTGGAATGATCAGGTTGTATCCGCTCTCTTCTGCGCGGTCCAAGAGAATTCAAGACATCATTTTTATCCTCTATAGTGTTTCCAAGGGAAAGAAATGGAGATGGTGATGATTAATCATTATATTTCTTGAGCAACATGTGCTCCCCATACCCTTTTCTTCTGGTAATTCAATAAAAGTCCCTCTTTTCAATTAAATAATAATTTATACGTTTTTGTACCTCTGCTTATGTTCAATGAACAAAATATCTATTTCACTTAGAGCCGAAGCAGTAATTCAATATTTTTCTCTTTAGTAAACCCCAATCAATTTCCAAAAGCTCTAATCCATGAACTACTAAAGCCATAATAATTTACACAAAGCTACTGGACCGGGCTACAGTCCGTGTCAGCTTCAGACTAGATCCAAGTTAAGTGCAGGCTTTTTTTTAAACAATACATAACTTGTACGTATAAAAATTACATTTCAAAACTAACAAACTTATCAAATTATTTCAAAATTTAGATGTTAATTTCTATTAATAATATATATAATATATAATTCACTAGGATTAATTATTCTCACCCAATAAATAGTAATCGCCACCCCCACGAAACCACACTACACTATGCCCACCCACCCTACCCTTAGAAATTTCCAGAAATTAAAAACTGGAGATTACACCTACCCCCATGGAACCACCCTACGACACCCCATCCTACAGTAGAAGAATTTCCAAAAATTGAATACGATTTCTCTATCTATATCCCACTTTACCCCCCTTGTAAAAAAATCTCGAGAAATTGTGGTGGCGAAAGTGGTGCATTGCGGTGACCAAATTTGCAACTAATTGTGTTATATGTGACCAAATTTATTGTTTGTGACTATACATGTGTTATATGTGACTATTTGTGACCAAATTTGATTTCGATTTGACCGTCTTATTTGTGACTGTATATAACCAAGTCACCGACCTATGTTATCTATGATTAACGGTGACCAATGTCTTCAAAGTTACTAGTTGTAACCAAATTTGTATTCCCTGTATGATATGTTATCTATGGAATTTGATGATTGGCGGTGAATGTTAACAACAAGTTCGAGTCTTCAAGTGGTTAATAAAAGTCATACAGATGTATGTTCGGGAAATGAGGCACATGGAGTTGAAGAAAATATGACAAAGTACAAGTTTCATGTTGGGCTCGGAAGAAGAAACTAAATGGATCAACTCGATTCAAGCAACAAACGAGCAGCGTGGATGAAAACGAGTATAACTTTCAGCTCAGTTGTCGGCTTTTTTACCATGAGTATAATTCGGAATCGTCACAAAACTCTGCACAAGGCTACGCGAGCGCATGATATTTTTGGGTTTGCGGTCACATAGAAACATTCCGAGAACAAGTTGCCGGAATTTTTTTAATTTTTTAGAGTTTCCTAGTTTAATTAGAATGTTATATTTTCAACATCTTTTACAATATTAGAATTATATTTTCGTGCAATTAGAGTTTTTAGAGGTTTCATATAAATGCCTCATTATTTCATTGTATTAAAAACTAAGGCTTTTGACATAATGAATTAATAATTTCTCTCTCATTGTTCTTGATTAAACATTTACCGAACTTATCAAATATTATTATATTTGTGACATTTAATTAGAACTTATCAAACGATTAGGCACCCTTTGTGGCGTTTGCAAATCGAGATTCATTGATTTTGTAATCAAGAAGTCATTCAAACTTCGTTTTTGTTTGATTGCTTGGTTCAATAATTTGCGAGTCTAGATTCTACTGTCTACAACCTGAATTTGGGCTTTCCCAACATTTTCAATTGATTCCTCGATTTTCAAGTTGATCCCGCTTCCGAGTTCGCATCATTATGACTATCTGTGACTAGGTCAATTTAAACTATGACGATATGAGATCAAGTCATAACCAGTCACAATTAACATAAAATTGATCATAAACAGTCACAACAAATACGTACTTGATCATATAGGGTCATCACTAGGGGTGGGCGTAGGTTGGGTTGGGTCGGTTTTTCTCCCAACCCATACCCAACCCAACATGGTCGGTTTGACATAAATTCAACCCAACCCAACCCAACCCAACTAAATGTCGGTCGGGTTGGGTTGGGAGTTAGGACGACCTATGAACAAACATTAAAGCCACCAAAGTACTAAATTTAAAGCAACATTAATATATTGCGTTAAAGAGAGATGTATTGGAAGATAGATCTCATCCAAAATCACAACCAATGTTGATGATTTGGTGAGACGACGTCCGCCGCGTGAGAGAGATGATGGAAGATATGTTAGTATTTTTTTTTCTCTCACTCTTTTTTTTTTACCGGGTCTCTCACCTTTATTCTATTTTAGTTTGACAAAGTTTTTTAGTTAGTGGGTCGGGTTGGGTGGTTTTTGTCGGGTTGGATGGGTTAACCCACAACCCAACCCAACCCGACCAACTTAACCTTACCATCGGAGGCAACTGCAACAGCTCCGATTGGGGCCAAAGCTTCACATTCCGATCCTAATGGGTTGTTGTGTTAGCACCACCACCAACTCGTCACTCCAAACTCTCCCATTTTCAAATCCAAAAGTAACAAAAAATGCTCCGACAAATCTCCGCCATCCACATAGCCACTACTAGAAGAAGAAACAGTTAAATAAGCCCTCCATAAGTCAATGTCGAAGTTCAGGAATAGGTCGTTTTTCGAAAAAGTAAAGCATGGTAGATTAGTGAAGAAATCTCCGATGAGAAGGCCCAAGTCATCACCAGTTCAAGTTGGGTCTGGAAGGGAATAGCCAGCAGTCTTCGCCCCTACTTCTGTAAGCAGCAACGATGAGTTGTCGTAAGCTTCTTCGCTGTGGCCAGTATGTTGCTTCCTTCGTCGCGCTGCGAGCAACGATTAATGATACTTCATTGCGCCGAAAAGGGAGATAGTTGGGTAGGTAGTGGTAGAAAGGGTGATAAAGAGAGATAGAGAGAGGGTGAACATGAAGGTGGGAAAATATTTAGGGTTTGAATTTGGGAATGAAATTAGGGTGGATTAAAATTTAATTAGCACCAACTTTTGAAATGAAAATTAATCTCCCTTATTTTTTAAAATTAGTCTTTTTCCCCTAATATTTAGGTAATTTTCCCTTTACTTTTTCTTTTTTATCTCAGCCCATGTACACATTCAATACAGCATGTGCTCCCTTAGTTTAACCCTAATAAATAAATAAATAAATAAAAATTAAAGGGAAATTTTCATAACTAAAAAGTTAAATTTCACTCATTTCAAATTTAAGAGATAAATTTTCAAATTTCAAATTTCAGATTTTTTTAAAGTATAAAATTTCAAATCTTAGATTTTTAAAATTTTTTTTTATAAATTAATTAATTAAACATATATTTTATTAATTAAATATATTAAAGTCACAATTCCATATAATTTGATCACAAATTCTATATAATTGGTCACAAATCACAAATTTTATGTCACAAATTAATTTACGGTCACAATTCAAAAAATTTATATGTCATAATTTATTCATCAATGACAAATAAAAAATTGAAACGTCAAAAATTATTTTACGATCACAATTCAAAAATTTTATATGTCGCAATTTGTTCATCGGCCACAAATCAGAAATTTTATAAGTCAAGTTATTTTACGGTCACAAATCATAAATTTATAGTTCACAAATTATTTTACACACAATTTAGAAATTTTATTTGTTTATTGGTCACAAATAAAAAAATTGAAATGTCACAACTTATTCATCGATCACAAATCACAAACATTATAAGTCACAACTTAGTAGACATTCACAATATCATATAATTTACGGTCATAATTATGAATCGATCACAGTTACAAAAGTCACAGTCACATATCAGTAATTTTATAGGTCACATATCACAACTTTTTTCTCGATCACAAATTTATCAAATTAATAGATCACTTGTTTTTCCTTGATCATAAATTACAAATTTTATAAGTCACAAATTATTTCACGATCTTAAAATATTAAATTAATTGGTCACAAATTATAATATTATTGGTCACAATTTAACAAATTTTCAAATCTCATGGTCACAAATTCTCTATTTCAACGGCAACATATTATTTATTGATTAGATCAACCAAATAATTGGTCATAAACATCCCATCCCATCCCATCCATCACACCCATCCCCGACCAACACCGCCACCAACCTCACTAGCACAGCCAACATCATGACATCACTGCACAAACACAACCAAAAAATCAAATCCAAAATTATCACAGTTGTGGCCACGATTGCCGCCGCCAACACCACCACAAGTAGCATCATCACCAACAACACTAGTACCGCACCAAGCAACATCACTGTCACCATCAACACCTCATACCACTACGACGGCAACATGAAAATCTCTGCAAAATAGATCTAATAAGAGTTATAGATGCCGGAGATGACATCGTTGTTGTTGAAAACCACGAAAATATAAAAACTACTGTATAACAGATCTAATCAGAGCATAATAACGCCGCCTCTACTGAAAACCATGCACATGAAAATCACCCAAAGATGCTACAAGAGATGGCGTCATCGCTCTCTATGTGACGCGGCCACAACGGCCCACGTAGTGTTGCAGTCGCATCAACAACGTTGTGCAAGATACTCACTTTCGATGGTGGTTCGGCGTAGCAAAGTAAAAGAAGATAGAGAAAATTAATAATTAAGGTTTTGAAATGACCCCTATTTGGTACATATTAAAATCTTCATTCTCATCCTTCTACTCATTTTCAACCACACATTCTTCAATAAAATAATATTTTTCATCACATCAATAACTCTTCTTTTTCAATCAAACATTCTCCATCAATCTACTATTCCAAAATACATTCTTTCAAAATAATGTGGCTCAAACACACCTGAAATTTGGTGGGGGTGGAAGTAGGTTGAGTATATAGATTAATTTAATTTTAAAATATTATTATTAATATTAATATGTTGAATTAACATCTGATTTTTTGTAAAAACAAACTTTAAATCTGATTTTTGAAACAATAACTTAAAAAATCTGGTTCTATGTAATTTCCACAAAATTAAAACCTACTTAAAATCTTAAAACCCACCCAAGCCCAATCCCAATACCCAAACCCGAACAAAAAATCTCCACCCCTCTATACGTTTTAATCTTTGTCTCCGAGTAATTATTCTACCGTTCCACTACCTTTCTCCTATGCTTAACACACCCCCTTTCAACATAGTTTCATCTGTCCAATGATTTTTATTGTATCATTAGTTATTGAGCTGATCGACTTATTTGGCATTACAAAAAGAATGAAAATTATTTGATGTGAAGTGGTTATTGTGTTCTTGTCAATGAGCCGATGGTAGCAACATTTTCTATGTGCTTGATAGGACAATTTTTGCTCATTGATGCTGAGGCAATAACTATTCATTCAAGCCTTATGTGTGCTAGAAGCCATGACTTTCAAGCATATTTATAAAAATTCTATTCTTCTTTAAAGGATAAACTCCCCACGTTTTTTATGCAAAGCGAAGCAAGGAATTCAAGTAAAAATTTTGAGAACATAATTTTTGAAATTCACCAAATTATGAAGAAATAAACTCATGAAATTTTATTAATGTAAGACGACGAAAAATGATGAATTAACCATTTATTTGTAAAAGTTTACGTGAAAGCCTAGTTTAAACAAAATAAAACTGAAAAGAATTCAATATAAACTAAAAGAAAAAAATAGCACTAAAACTTTAAATGCAATTTTCAAGTCCTAAACAAACTTGAATGACCAAAATCCATCATATGTCACAACTACACTATTATCTTAAATGACCAAAACTTTAAATGCAATTTTCAAGTCTGGAATGGTATTATGGGTCTAAATCCAAGCTTGAGTGTCACACCTACACTATTACCTTTTTTTCCTTTTTCAGTCCAATTCTTTTTTAATCCATTCAACCACATTAGTTTTCATCCTACACATACCTACAAAGCCATCAATATGACCCACAAAAGCAATGTCTTGCTCAACCATATTCCTTGCTTCGTCATTTGAAGTGGAACCAACTAATGCTAGATTAGGGGTGTCGATGAGTTGAGTTGCGAGCCGAAACCTTTTGCTCAGGCTCGACTCGAATAAAAATATTTTGAGCTTTTTCTGGCACGAGCTGAGCCGAGCAAATGCTCGGCCAAGAAATTTAGGCTCAACCCGAGCTTTCAGCTTGGGCCTTAGCGAGTCGAGCCACTCCATTTTTTTTTATTTGTGACAAATCTAAATGTTTTTAAAGAATTTAAAATTTGTGCAATTTATATGTATTATAAATAATAACTAAATATTAACATAAAAAAATTAAAGCTAAAATTGAAATTTATTTTTTAAAAGAAATGGCATGCAAGTTTTTTTAGGCTCACAGGTCGGCCCGTCGAGATGACGCCCAAAAATGGTGCTTAGCTCAACCCCACAATGCCATGAGCTTCGGCTCGAGCTTTTTCTTGTTCAAACCTAAGTCGACAAGCCATTTTACCATCCCTATGCCAGATCATCAAGATGAGGACGTGAGGAGCTTAAGCACTCAAGGTCATACGGGTCCGCATAAAGAGAGGAAACACTAGGTACAAAAGGTTGGGGCTATAAGATTCGAAGGTTTTGTTGGATGGATATGGTATATGGAGTGACAGACAAACGCCCGTAGAATATTTATCAAACTTGTGCTGGAATTTTGGGATAGTGATGGCAATGAAACTTCAAATGAATAATGCTAAATGGATGCAAAGGCAAGGCAAGTGTGGAACGCTTTGTTCTTAAGTCGAATTTGTCCTGCAACGATGTCTACGATTTATGGCAATCAACTCCCAAGTTACAATGACTTCTTATGTGAGTAGCAGTTCAACACACAAAAACAACGAATTAGAATTTGGTTTATGTATTCTTTAATGCAAAAATGAAGAAACCCAGAATTTTATGCAATATATATGCAAGATTTGGTTGAGAGAGAAAATAGAATGTTATGCTATGATTGCATATCATTGGTGTGTTGAAAAGGATGTCACAATGGTTCTATTTATAAAGAATGATAGATTGTAGACGAAGTGTTGCGAGCCAAACCTCGCAACCTTACGAACAGAGGCAACTTTTGTTGTCGCTAGCTTGTTGCTAAATTTTCGCTTGAGTGATAAAAACAAAACCACTATCGCCTGTTTGTAGCTCGAGCGACAGCTTCCTTGCTCAAGTGACACTCGAGCGATAGGCGAGAGATGGAGATAGTTACTTTCCAGCTAGTTTTTCCTTTATTTTCCTTCCAACTTTCGACCACAGTTTCTCATTCATCTGGAATTGGTTTTGAGATTCCAAATATACTACGACAAGTAGAACAAGCTGATCCATTTAAATTTGTAATTTGACCATCAGATCAAGTCTGAATATTTGTTCAAAGTTGACATTGAGTCACTTGTTCAAAGTTATACTTGACCAAATTTTTTATTTCTTTTAACCAATTCCAAAAATCCCTCACATGAATGGAAATTCATCGATATGCGTAACATAATACAAATGAGATACATACTCTAACAAAGGAGTACATGCGACAAGTTATAGCTTCAAAATAGGTGGCTTGTGACTTTGAACCTTCTTTAGTTGAATACAATCGAATTTACTAAGCTAATTGATGAACGCTAGGGATGGGCATGGATTGGGTTGGGTCGATTTTTTCCTTAACCCAACCCGACCTTACTCAATCAAGTATTGGTCGGGTTGGTTGGTTTGGTTATACAAATTTTGTGACATTTATGTTACAAAACAGAAAAAGAAGCATTTCGTGACATTTCTACTGTTTTATAAATAATAATGTGATATGAGATAATTTTATGTTTCAAGGCTTTTCTCTCATCACTTAAGAAGAAACTAGTCTATAGTAACATGCAGCTAACCAAAGAATTCCAATATGCATGTAAGCACTAACACAAGAGAAGATTTGTTCAGCTAATTCAAATGTTTCGCGTAGTTCTCTACTCCTCTTTGATTGTCTTTTTCTTGAAGATGTTATGCTTGAACAAGTAGAATAAATAACCATTTCTTCGATCTGATCAACAAATCATGCTTATGAGAAATAAAGTAAATGAAGATGGTTCAACAACTAGGTATCAGACCTGCCACCTGAAAAACCATTGACATATCCATTCAATTTTAAGATATCGTGCTATGAACTTGAACATTACATGATACAGTTGCAAAAAGTTAAATGAGAACTCGGAACGACAAGTGAAAAAAAAAATCAATACTAAGACACTGAGTCATGCTTAGTTGACAAAATTTAAAAACTAAAAGCATTTTTAACTTGCAGTTTGGATGGAAAATACCTTACCATTATCCCCTTAAAGAGCACAAGTAAATTACAAAAAGAAGAAAACATGATAAAAATTTAAACAATAAACCTTGAGGACCAAAGTTTTTATTTTATCCCCTTAAAGAAAATAAACAATAAAAATGAGGGCTAAAATTAATTAATAAAAACTGCACTTAATTGTTAGCATTTGTCCTCACAACTTACAACAATTCAAGGTTACAACACACATTGAAAGTAAAACTACATTATTTCTTAAAGCATGAAATTCTCCAACATAAACTAGTGTGCTGAGGTAGATTAGGAGGATATTGGGACATCATCCATGAATGTTTCAGATCCTGATTTTCATGAAATCTGATGGAAACATACAAATCACGAAATTAAAAACTGATATATATATATATATATATATATGTGTGTGTGTGTGTGTGTGTGTGTGTGTGTGTGTGTGTGTGAAACGTAAAAATCTTGTAAAATGAATGAATTACTTATGTTGGACATATGGTCATCCTCAGCTAATTTTGAATTCATTGAATCTAAAAGTTCATTCATTTGGTTGTAATGCTCAACATCTTCCATGCAAAAACCATCCAAGTTCGGAGAAGATTTCAACCAATTTTGAGTTCATACTAAGACCTCGACCATCCTAGGATTTAAGGAACTACATAAAGGATCAAGTATCTTTTCTTCAGTACTAAATGCACTTTCTGAAACAACAGTTGACACTAGGGCTGTTCGTGGGTCGGTTCGGTCTGCTCGGTTCCAAAATTTTCGAGTATTTAATAAATGGACCTGTCGGGTCCAAATATAATTATGGAACCATTCGGGTTCGGTTCGGTTCGGTTCGATTCGGTTCCATGCCATAATTAAATTTTTTAACATTTACAGTAACACTACATAAATATAACTAATGATATTTCATTCTTAACTTTTACAAATTAACGTAGCTCAATTCAAAAATATATAAATAACTAGATGTCGAATAACATTAATTCAATACATACAAATACCAAAAAGTAGATATTAATATTAAAATGTCGATGATCCATATTAAAAAGTTGAGGCCCAAGGCTTAAAATTATGAAATGATCTGATTTAATTAATTAATTTGTTAATTTATTTAGAAAAAATAAAATAATTTAATTAATTCAATAAAAAAAATAAAAAAATTATTTAGTTTCGGTTCTTATTCAATTCTTCAGTTCTTGGTCTAGACTCGAGACCCGACTCATACCCATCGGTTCTCGATTCGGGTACCTGTTCGGTTATTTAACTTATAAAGAACTGTTTGGTTCGGTTCAGGTTCTGGACTTTTGGACACCCATAGTTGACACTTGAATTGCCAACACATTCTTGGCCAAATTGGACAAGACACCATACTTATTTCTGTTAACCTTCCACCAATCTACAACTTCCAAATCTTTTTTCTCTATGCTTTCACGAGTAACCAATAAGTATCGTTCCACATCATTTTTATCTCAACCGAATCCTTCAATACTTGTTTTTCCATAAATCTACTAAGGCGAGCATCCCTCGTAGAAGAAGAACATCCTTTAGATGTATAGGTAGAACTTATGGACTCATCGGTTGACACTTTAGTACTTCCGTCAATACTTTCATGATGCACATACCACTAATAAATATCAATCAAATTGGCTTTCAAAGACTTCATCACGTTACTAACAACTTCCCCATCCATATATAGTCATTCAAACAATATTCAACATAATCATTTTGTATCTTGGATCGAGGATAGTAGCAAAAAGCAACAACTGATTCACATTTTTCATTTTACCCCAATACTTATCAAATTTCTTCTTCATGTTAGTCGCCATTTCACCCAACAAAAAGTTTTCACTTAATCTCCATTCATCTAATTCGATTACAAGATTACAAATTTCATGAAGATAAGCACAAACACTAACATGCAATGAATCACTAAAAGTCAAAGTCACATTATAGAAATTTTTAAGAAATTTAACAAACACAGATGCACTTTCCCAATTTGAACTTGACAGAGGTCCACCCCTCTTTCTACTACCATCATCTTCGAAAGTAATGTAAATACTGAGCATCCTCCTTTTCTAACCTATCGAAAGCTTTTTCAAATTTCAACGCCATTTCCAACATCAAATAGGTAGAGTTCCACCTAGTTGGAACATCCAAAAACACAATAGACTTGCAATCAATCTTCTCTTTCCTAGCACACTCCTTCAATTTTTCATACCTAGCTGAAGAGGATTTCACATATTTGATTGCATTGCAAATATTCACAATGGAGTCATGTGCTTCCCTCAACCCTTCACCAATGATCAAATTGATAATTTGTGCACAACATCTCAAGTGCAAATACCTCTCTTCTAGAACACATCCATCACTACACTGAGCAACTATCTTTCGCCTAAGATAAGAAATGGCCGTGTCATTGGAACTCTCATTATCAAGAGTGACTGCAAAAATTTTCTAAATCTCCCAATCATGCAAACAAGTCTCAATCATTTTTCTAATAATTTCTCCCTTATGATTTGGAACGACACAAAAATCAAAAATACGCTTATTAAGCATCCATTCGGAATCAATGTAGAGTGATGTAAGAGATATGTAATTAACATTCTGAATAGAAGCCCAAGTATCAATTGTAAGGAAAACCCTTTTGACGGTGAAAATGAAAGGCATCTCTCAATTTTAGTTTTTCATCCAAATACAACTGATAAATGTCTCTAACGAGAGTTGTACGAGATGGAGCCTGAAAGTGAGGACATGCTACACTACAAAAATGCCTAAAACCACGAGTTTCGACAAACTTGAAAGGTAATTCATCCACAACTATCATTTTAGCACATGTAACTCTACACGCTTCCTTGCTTCGACAAACCTAAAAGGTAATTCATCCACAACTATCATTTTAACACATGCAACTCTATACTCTTCCTTGCTTCAACCTACAACAATAAGATTGCTCTTCCACCTTCTTTGTTGTTCTCAAATGATAAGGTTTTCTGCTTTTTATCCACCAATCTACCTGGATACTTCTTACATTTATTTGTCAAACGATTACTAGTACCACACTTCTTAGTGCCATAAGCATAATCTACTCTACGATAATTACAGTTACACCTAACATCTACATCATCCTTTGAGCCTAATAGAGTGAAGATCCCAAATATAAGAAGCAAGTCTATTATATTTTCGTTTACCCAATGTTGACGGTGCACGTGGAGGAAAACTAGATTGCAAATATGTGGCATTTGAGTCTGATTGAGCTTGTGTGTCAGTGCCACTTTCTTCTCCTACATCCATATCTGCCAACATATTGCACAAACAATATGAATACACCAAAAGTATTCCACAAAAAATGAATGGCTAGATGCATTCCATTAAAGTAAAACATGAACATGTAGCAAGTCACAATCATAAAATAGAGAACTTCAATTAAGTATAGAGAAAATCAAAAGCTTGTTGACCATTTTGATCAAATTGTTGACCCGTGCAATCACCAAATGTTAGCATCCAATAAAATGATTTACTAATACTTAATCCAAAAACAATGTTCAAAGAGCAAGAGTTATTTAAAAGTTGAATGCTTACTAGTACACCACATGTAACATATATAAGTAATGCAATTACATAAAATCTTTTAGCAGCAATTGCAAATGAAAATGTATTTTTAGGGACATTGATGATCAAAAAAGAAGCCATGGACAAAACAAGATGTAATCGCTCTCTTAGACTTAAGGAGTTAATTGAAGAGTAAGCTAGACTTGACATAATTAAGTTTCAACACACTTAAGGAAGAAAGGCATTTTCTGTCCCTAGTTGCCAATAGTACTAAATATGTTCTTTATGTACATAATTTATCTGTCTCAGTTTGTTTTGTGCTTCAATGTTACCTTTCAGAATCGGTACTTCGAACATTGAATGAGCACGAAGAAAATTAATTGTACTTCTTTCTCTTTTGAGTTACAGAATTAAAGATTAGCGAAATCTATATCATACTTTGCATATAGCAATTCAAAAGCATCATTTATAGCAAAATACTTTATCTATGAATTATTACATAAATTAATCTTGGAAGTTGCCTAATTTCTTGCTCTATGATCACTGTCTTCAGAATTTTCTTTTAGTTGAGACCCATTCTTGAGAATTTTATATGCAAATATACACAAATATGTGCCGCCAACCTCTCTACAAACTGAAAATATGAATTCCTTTACTGTTTTTTGAGAATCAAAGATCCACAAATTGCCCAAAATTCTGTGAAAAGTCCCAATCCCACAAAAGAGAAGAACCAAACCTTTTCGAGATCCTTTTTATTATCAATGTCCCCGAAAGAAAGGAAGAAATTACCACTCAGAAGATCTCCATCAGCGACTTGAAAGAATTGATGGGCGAAATTTGGCTTTAAGGCGACGTCGAACGTGAAGGCTGGAGAGAGCGTGAATGTGATTTGGCTTTTAGGGTTTTATTTTCAATTTAACGTCATTTTTCCTTTTATTTTATTTTATTTAATTTTTAATGTTGTCGGGTCGGGTTGGGTCGAGTTTAGGTTGTTACCCCATAACCAGACCCAACTACCAGACCCAATATCTAAACTGGTCGATTTGGGTCAGTCGGGCGGTTTACTCGGGTTGGTTTGGGTTTTTCCCACTCCTAGTGAACGCGAGCGATGTCTCATGTTTGTGTTCATTTTGGTCATGAACAACTCTTAATTTCATAAGTGATTTAAGAGAATTAAGCCTCAACTTCTCGTAGAAGCGACCCCACTTCACGCTTATGTAGGTGATCTCTTATAGTATAATACATCTCTCGTCTTCTTGCAAAGATATATGAATCATTAAAAGTATACACTTATCCTTGAACACTTTCTATTCTAACACTTTTTGTAGGAATAGAGTAAGTGTTTTACACTGAATCTTTCATAACTTAGTTGTCTCAATGAACCAAGATCTTGGGATCTCCAATCGACAAGGTTGGATTTCCTCTATGTTGATTCTATTCGATAGGCTTTAGGCCCATTCCCTTAGAAAGATGGTATACTTGATTTCCATTTAATCATTTCATCAAAGGATCTGTTATGTTTTCTTTTGATTTAACATAGTTAATTGATATTATACCATTCGATATCAATTGTTTAATAGTATTGTCTCCGACGAATATGTTGAGATTTATCATTATACATACTAATTTGTACCCTTGCAATAGTAGATTGATTATCACAATGTATATTAATCGCAGATACCCGTTTTCCAACATGGAATATCCTCGAGAAAATTACCAAGTCATTCCATTTCTTCTTCGATTTTATCTAAAGCAATAAATTTAGATTCCTTCAGGATCGAGCTATACAAATTTGATTAAAACAATTTCAATACACAACTCCACCTCCAATGGTATACACATATTCACTTGTAGATTTTGAATCATTTGTGTCAGATATCCAGTTTGTATTGGTATATCTTTCTAACAATGTATGATATATTGAGTAGTGTAACTCATAACTGACCATGTATCTTAAGTATTTAAGAACTCTATCTAATGCTTTCCAATGGTCATAACTTGGGTTACTCGTAAATCTACTCAACTTATTGAGTACATATGCTATATCAGGACACATACAGTTGGTGATATACATCAAGCTATCTATAATGCGTGAATATTATAATTGAGATATGGGATCACCAATATTTTTGGTTAATTGTAAACTTAAGTCAACTAGTGTTTTAACTTGTTTATCGTCATACGTCTTGAACTTTTTAAGTATAGTCTCAATATAGTGTGATTGAAACAATGACAAACCATCAAATGTTTTAGAGATTTTAATCCATAATATCACGTCAACTATTCCTATATCTTCATATCAAGACGTATCCGTTAGATGTGATTTTGATGTAGACACATTTGTCACATTCATTGATTTTGAAACCATTTGACAATATAGTTTTGTCAAATTCTTTATGTCATTGTTTCGGTGCTTGTTTTAATCCATATAACGATTTTACAAGCTTACACACCTTCTTTTCATTTCCAGAAATAGCGAACCCTTCAGGTTGTTCCATATAAATTTCTTCTTCTAATTCACAATTTAGAAATAAAGTCTTAACATCCATTTGATTCATTTCAAGGTTATGCAGTGCAGCGATAAAAATCAACACACGTATTGACGTAATCCTTATAACATGTGAATATGTATCAAAGAAATCTAGTCATTTCTTTTGTTTATACCCTTTGGCTACTAATCTAACCTTATACTTGTCTATTAATCCATCCAATTTCAATTTTCTTTTGAAATCCATTTGCAACCTAAAGCTTTGTTCTCCGAAGGAAGTTCAACCAATTTTCAAGTATGGTTGTTCATGATAGGTTCAATTTCATTTTTAACGACTTCTTTCCAAAAAGGAGCTTCATGAATGGGCATTGCTTTAATAAATGTCCTAGGATCATTTTCAAGTATATATGTTAGAAAATTTGGACCAAAAGTCTTATGAAGTACTATCTTCTTGATAGTTAGAAAATTTGGACCAAAATTTGGATCCTACTGTGCATTGGTTCTTCATCTTCTTGATGATTACTATCTTCTTGATAGTTTCTAATTGAAGTATTGTAAGTTCGTTTGTGTGAACTTACTTCTTTCTCTTTACAAGGAAAGATATTTTCAAAAATACAACATTTCTTGATTCAATGATGATACCTTCATGTACATCAAGTATATCAAACTTATGAACCAAAAATCAATATGTACTACTGTTGTTTGGTATCTAATAAAGACACAACCAATAGTCTTATGCCCAATCTTTATTTGTTTTGATTTAGGTATCTGTACCTTTGCCAAACACCCCCACACTTTAAGATATTTGTAGGAAGGTTTTTGATCTTTCCACAATTCATAATGTGATTCAAACTTAATTTTGTGTGGTATTTTATTAAGCATATGACTTGCTGAAAGGATAGCTTCATCCTACAAGTTATGAAGTAAGTCTGAACTAATCAACATTGCATTCATCATTTCCTTAAGGGTTCGATTCTTGCGTCCAACAAACCCATTAGATTAAGGTGAATATGGTGCATTAATTTGATGAATAATCCTAAGTTTTGCACAAATTTTTTCAAATGGTACAACATACTCTCTATGTGGAATGGAGTTTAGAGGGGTGGTAACCGTCGGAGGGATTGTACCGGTATGTCGTTCAAAGTAGAGTTGGTATTAAAAACTGAATTCATTTTTATTTACACTAAACAAAAGACCAACCAAATCAAAAGAAGAGTAGAAGAAGTTAAACCAAATAATAGTTTAACAGAAGCAAATGGGTCACTCCAACAACCAAAAATTCGACTTAAGATTGTTGGATGGATATGTTGTATAGAGTGACAAACAAGCGCCGTGGAATCTTTATAAAACTTCTGCTGAAATTTCGTCAGAGTAACGACAATGAAATTTCAAATGAATAATGACAAATGGATGCAAAGTTGAGGCATGTGTTGAACACTTTGTAAGTCGAATTTGCCCCGCAACGGTGCCTACGATTTATGTCAATCAACTCCCAAGATAAACGATTTCTTCTGTGTGAGTAGTACTTCAACACACAAGAACAATGAATCAGAATTTGATTTATGTACTCCTTAATGCAAAAATGAAGAAAACCAAAATTTTATGCAATATATAAGCAAAATTTGGTTGAGAGAGATAAGAGAATGGTATGATATGATTGCATATCATTGGTGCGTCGAGAAGGACGTCCCAATGGTCCTCTTAATAGAGTATGGGGGTTGTGGAAAAAATGATGTGAGCCAGACCTTTCAACCTTACGAATAGAAGCAACTATTGTTGTCGCTAGTCTGTCGCTGACTTTTCGCTTGAACGACAAAAATAGAACCACTGTCGCTCGAGCGACAGAGATAGTCACTTTCCAACTAGTTTTTCCTCTATTTTCCTTCCAACTTTCGACAACAATTTCTCATTCATCAAAAATTAGTTTCACGATTCCAAATATATTATGACGATCTAATCAACGAGTTGAACAAGCTGATCTATTTACATTTATAATTTGACCATCAAATCAAATCCGAAAATTTGCTCAAAGTTGACACTGAGTCACTTGTTTGTTATACTTACCAAATTTTTTATATTTTTTAACCAATTCCAATAGATTTAACATGAATTGTGGTAAGGTCTTCAATATTGGAGTCATAAACTTATCTTTCAGTAGTAGTAGTAAAAATAATAATAATAACATCCATAAAATGGATAATTACTAATAAAGATTTCTCCCAATTTTAACACCTTGATTTTGAAGATAATCCTTAATAAATTGTTTTTGCAAATTTGAGCAAAATTCTACGTATTTTAGTGTTGTTATGGTAAGTAAAATTCGAATTTGAAGGAATTTGGAACAAAAAGAAGGATTTTTGAGCTAAATTAAAATTGATTTGAAGCAATTGACGGCTAATTGAATTGCATGGAATTGATATGATGCATTAAGCACCTGTTTGACAATCATTAAAACAAAATTCTTTTTTTTTTCAAATTCTTTTTTAATTACACATTCTCATAATAAAATATTTTGTACGTAAAATCAAAAACTTTTGATACTTTTTAACCACATATCCTCCAAAAAATCACCATTCCAAAACTTATTTTCCCAACAAAAACTTCTTTTTGATGGTTGTCAAACAGGGGCTAAGAGTGCAACTGAAAAAAATCAAAAAAATCGAGGGTGAAATTTAACTTAGAAGGGGTTTAAGGACTAATTTGCACAATTTTGAAACTTGAGAGAGCCTATTTCAGATGATTATGGAGGAATTGAGACTAAATGTGGAAGATTTTGGAGGTTGTAGAATCAATATTGAAGACTAGGATAAAAGGGACCAAAATCAAACGAAAAAGTTGAACCAAAGCACAACATTACAAAAACTGAAAGGACAAATTTTGTTGAAAAAAAAAAAAGTTGAAGACAGGAATTAATAATGCAAAGATTTTGGGGACTTTTTTTGCAATTAAATGTTGAAAAAGAGAAAAACAAATAAAGCCCCTATTTTATAGCCTTTAAATTAACTCTTTTTTTTTTTCTACGTACTCATTTTAACTATAAATTCACACAATAAAATATTAACAGGTAAATTCAAAATTTTTTCCTACTTTATAATCACACATTCCCCAAAAATTAAACTATTCAACTCATTGTTTTTTTTTTAAAATAAATAATGGTCACCAAAAGGGACAAAGACAGCTGTAAAAAAAAGCAAAAAAAGAAGGAAGGAGAAGGCATATTAATTGAGGCCCAAATATTCAACAAATTAAGCCCCTCTTGGACATCCTTAAAATTTTAAAAACATATTTTTGAATAGTATTCTTTTTGAAGAATGTACGGTTAAAAAATGAGAAATTTTTTGGGTGTAGTTGTAGAATATCTGATTATGTGAATATATAGTTGAAAATGAGTATGAAAAATAAATTAAATTAAAGTACAAGATGTCAAACATGGGCTAATGGACATTCATTCAGATTTAACTGTTTTCTGTGGTTCAACCGCTGCAAGCAAACCACAATGAACCTCGGCTAGTTTGCAAGGTTGCTATTTTTGTTTTTATTTTTTCACTTTTCTTGATTTATTTTGACTCATTTTCAAGGCGCAACTACTTTCACTACTATAAAATGACTTCATCCAGGTCATAAATGAGGGAGAGAAGGGTCCTTCTAAGTAAGATTTTTGGAGAAAGAGAGAAAAAAAAACTAGGGTTTTCAGGATTTGACGTGGAAGAAGGTGATTCATTGTGCAAGATCATCATCTTTTTTTCTCATTCTTCCTTCAAATCCAGTGATGTGCTCCATATCTTTCTTGTGTTTTCTTCTTCTATAATTGTATAATGATTACTTGGGATGAACACTTAAAAACCAAGTTTTGAACCTTAGTTTTTATTACGATGCTTCGATCTTTAATTAATCCTTTTGGATTGTTTTTGTTAAAAAAATATAGTATTACTTTATTTTATTATTTATTAAGGGTAAAATAGTCTTTTTAGTTTTCTTTATTTTAGCCTATATATATTTAGGTTAAATAATCTTTTTGTATTCAATTTTCATTATGCAGAATTAATGAAACTCTAGCCTCCCTTTTTTCCTTTCTTTTCGTTGAATTGTTTAACATGGTATTAGAGCAAAATTTCATGGGACAATGTTTAATATCAAACACAGCTTTCACAGCAAATTTTTTTTGGTGATTTCGAGACAATTTCGATAGAGTTTTATTTCAGTTTTTGCAATCTGGTATTTTTTTCCTTTCTTTTGAGATCTGTTTTTCCTTATTCTTTGATTATGACTACTGAAAGAGACGATTCGCTTCAATTTGTGAGCGTGAGGTTGGATGGAAAGAATTATTCGTATTTGAGTTATGTGATGAGAAATTTTCTTAAGGGTAAAAGGTGTGGGGATACATTAGTGGAATTTTTGTGAAACCTAAGAATACCGATTAGAATTATACTGCTTTGGTATATGTTTGGGAAGCAAATAATTTGAAAATTATTACTTGGATTAACAATTCTGTTTAGCATTCCATAGGTAGAGAGTTGGTGAAGTATGAGACAACAAAGGAGGTTTGAGATCATCTGCAAAGGTTATTCACTCAGTCAAATTTCGCATAGTATCAATTGGAGAATGACATACGAGCTCTTCAGCAGAAGAATATGAGTATTCAGGAGTTTTATTATGCTATGACGGATCTTTGGGATCAATTGGCTCTTACAGAATCGGACGAATTAAATGCATGTGATGTATATATTGCTCATAGAGAACAGCAAAACGGCTGGTACAGTTTTTAACTGTACTTTCACAGTGATTTTGAGGGACTTAGAGGTTCAATTTTGTATTCTCCACTTCCTTCTGTTCACTCAGTTGTTAGTGAGTTATTGGCTGAAGAAATACGTCTCATGTCTTATTCTGAAAAGGAAATCCTTTCTGCTTCTAATCCTTCTGTGTTAACAGTGCCTTCTAAGTCACTTTCTAATAATCAGAATAAGTTTTACGGAAGGGTTGCCCCCGACGAGTGCAGTTTCTGTAAGCAGAAAGCTCATTGGAAGGCTCAGTGTCCTAAGTTGAGACAGTAAAATCAATTGCAGCAACAATTTCAAGCTTGGAAGTCTGGCAACCAGTCACAATCAAATGCTCATAGACCACCTCAGGGCTATAAACCACCACAGTCTAATACTGCATCAGTAGCTTCATCAGGTCCCTTCACCGATCCTAGTACCCTGGCTGAGCAATTTCAAAAGTTTCTCTCCTTACAGCCACAAGCTATGTCTGCTTCTTCTCCTTCTGTAGGTCAGTTACCTCATGGTTCTTCAGGTATGTCACGTTCTGTATGGGTCTTGGATTCTGGTGCTTCACATTATATGTCTCCAGACTCTTCATCTTTTGCTTCTGTGTCTACTTCGTCTTCTATCCCTGTCATGACTGCTGATGGCACTCCTATGCCTTTACCAGGTGTTGGTTCTATTGTCATACCTTACTTGTCTCTCCCTAATGTTTATCATATATCGAAACTCATATTAAATATTGCTTCTGTTGGTCAGTTATGTGATTCTGGTAATTTAGTCACATTTTCCTCTTCTTCTTGTTATGTGCAGGACCTGCAATCTCAGAAGCTGATTGAGACAGGCCATAGGAAGGGTGGACTATATATTTTGGATGAGCTAAAAGTGTCAGTTGCTGCTTCTACTACTAGTGTTGATTTGTCTTCTTTTTGTTTGAGTCATCTTTCTTCTAGTTTTTATTTATGACATTCTCGTTTAGGTCATGTTTCGTCTTCTCGTTTAAAATTTTTTGCTTCCACTGGAGCGTTAGGAAATTTGCAACCTTGTGAGATTTTCTGATTGTAGTGGATGTAAATTGGCAAAATTTTCAGCTTTATCTTTTAATCAAAGTATTTCTGTTTCTTCTTCTCCTTTTGATTTGATTCATTATGATGTATGAGGCCTTCTCATATTGCTACAAAAGGAGGGTCTCAATATTATGTTTCTTTTATTGATGATCATACTCGTTATTGTTGGGTTTATTTAATGAAACATCGTTTTGAATTCTTTGATATATACTCAACATTTTGTGTTCTTGTCAAAACTCAACATTCTGCTGTTATCAAATGTTTTAGGTGTGATTTGGGTAGGGAATACACTTCTAATAAATTTTGTGAGCTGCTTGCCTTAGATAGAACCATTCACCAAACTTCGTGTACGGATACTCATGAGCAAAATGGTGTTGCTGAAAGAAAACATAGGCACATTGTTGAAACTGCTCGCTCTCTCTTATTGTCTTCTTCTGTTCCTAGTGCGTTTTGGGGTGAAGCTGTTCTTACTACTGTAGGTCTGATTAATACAATTCCATCTTCTCATATTTCAGGTTTTTCTCTTTTCGAAAAGTTGTATGGGTATGCCCCTGATTATTCTTTCTTTAGAGTTTTTTATTGTACTTGTTTCGTTCTTCGTCCTCATGTAGAATGTAGCAAGTTGTCATCTCGATCTGCTATTTGTGTCTTTCTTGGTTATGGTGAAGGTAAAAAGGGATATCGTTGTTTTTACAACCAACTTGTATTGATCATTCTGCAGGTACTGACACTTTACTCTCCGATACACCTGAAAGCCCTTCTTCTCCTACGGTCCCTCAAGCTCCGTCTGAGATTGTGGATCCACCTCTACGCCAATCCACACACATTCGTAAGTCTACAAAGTTACCAGATTTTGCTTATTTTTGTTATTCTTCATCTTTTACTTCATTTTTAGCTTCTATTCATTGTCTCTTTGAGCCATCTTCCTATAAAGAGGCAATTCTTGATCCTCTTTGGCAGTAAGCTATGGATGAGGAACTTTCTGCTTTACATAAGACTGGTACTTGGGATTTGGTTCCTCTACCTCCTGGTAAGAGTGTTGTGGGTTGTCGTTGGGTGTATAAGATCAAGACTAATTCTGATGGATCAATTGAGCGATACAAAGCTAGGTTGGTTGCAAAAGGGTACTCTCAACAGTATGATATGGATTATGAGGAAACATTTGCTCATGTTGCAAAAATGACTACTATTTGTACTCTTATTACAGTCAGTGGCATATCTCTCAATTTGATGTTAAAAGTGCCTTCTTGAATGGAGACTTTCAAGAAGAAGTTTATATGGCGCCCCCTCCTGGTATTTCACATTATTCTAGGTATGTTTGCAAGCTAACGAAAGTGTTATATAGTCTCAAACAAGCACCTCGTGCTTGGTTTGAGAAATTTTCTGTTGTGATCTCTTCCCTTGGATTTACTTCTAGTTGTCATGATTCTGCTCTTTTTGTTAAGTGCACTGATGCAGGTCGTATCATTCTATCTTTGTATGTTGATGACATAATTATTATTAGTGATGATATTGATGGTATTTCAGTTTTGAAGACAGAGTTAGCTAGACAGTTTGAAATGAAAGATTTGGGTTCTCTAAGATATTTCTTGGGTATTGAGGTAGCCTGCTCGCCTAGAGGTTATCTTTTTTCTCAGTCGAAATATGTTGCAGATATTCTTGAGCAGGCTAGACTTACTGATAATAAAACTGTTGATACTCCCATTGAGGTTAACGCAAAATATTCTTCTTCTAATGGTTTACCTTTGTCGGATTCTACTTTATTTCGTACTATTGTTGGGAGTTTGGTATATCTCACTATTACTCATCCAGATATTGCATATGTTGTTCATGTTGTCAGTCAGTTTGTTGCTTCTCCTACTACAGTTCATTGGGCAGATGTTCTTCATATTTTGCGGTATCTTCGGAGTATAGTCTTTCAGAGTCTTTTACTTCCATCCACCTCTTCATTGGAGTTACATGCATACTCTGATGCTGATCATGACAGTGATCCCACAGATTGCAAGTCTGTTACTGGTTTATGTATTTTTTTTTGGGTGATTCTCTTATTTCTTGGAAGACCAAGAAACAATCTATTGTTTCTCAATCTTCAACCGAAGCAGAAATCGTGCTATGACATCTACTACCAAAGAGATTGTTTGGCTACGTTGGTTACTTGCAGATATGTGAGTTTTTCTTTCTCATCTTACTCCTATGTATTGCGACAACCAGAGTTCTATTCAGATGACTCACAACTCGATTTTTCATGAACGAACTAAGCACATTGAGATCGATTGTCACCTTACTCATCATCATCTCAAGCATGACACAATTACTTTGCCATTTGTTTCTTCTTCTTTGTAGCTTGCAGATTTCTTTATCAAGTCGCATTCGATTTCTCATTTTCGTTTTCTAGTTGGCAAACTCTCAATACTTGTAGCTGCCGCATCGTGAGTTTGAGGGGAGATGTTAAGAAATATAGTATTATTTTATTTTATTATTTATTAAGAGTATAATAGTCTTTTTTATTTTTTTTTTGTTTTAGTCTATATATATTTTTAAGTTAAATCATCTTTTTGTATTCAATTTTCATTATGCAGAATTAATGAAACCCTAGCCTCCATTTTTTCCTTTCTTTTCTTTGAATTGTTTAACAATTTTTACTTCTTTTCTTCATGCATTAATTTTTTGATTACTAATTCATTGATTTATGAATGTTAACTAACCAAGAGACGAGTTATTTGTTTACACCATGAAGTAAAAATTGAAATGTGGATAGAAGGAAGATACACTACATACTACATTTGGGGTCCTGGTCAGTTGAATTCTTTTATAATTGAATTCTCTTGATTAAGGATTACTCCAATCTACGTAGAGATATAGTGAGTTCGCTTAATTAAGTAGGATCAAGTTAAACTTGAGATAGGTAAATCAATTAATTTTGAAAAATTCGAGCGAATACACATAATTGACTATTGTAAGGATTTTGGTGATTCAGATTAAAGAGATAACTATGGTGAACTTGTAAATTCTAAAGCTTTCCATACATCAATTAAAGCCTGAATTAAGACATGCACACTTTTTAATTGTTCTTGTATATTTATAATTTTAGGATCATAATTAAAATCATTTTAATTGCTATTACTTAAATTGAAGTTAAGAAAATAGTTAAATCAGCATTTAGATAGATAGTCCTTGTGTGAACAAAATTCACACTCTTGTGTCCACTTTATTACTTGCTAATGATATTCTATACTTGTAATAAAAATCTCACAACAAATTTTTGACGTCATTGTTGAGGATTCAATACTAGAAATGAATTGAGATGTGAGTTGTTGGTTAAAGCACATTGTGCTTTATTATCTTCTAACAGTGTTCTTAAAAACTGTAAAGTTTGGCTACGCGTGGAAACGAAATCTCAAACTTAACGAGCTTAAGCAAATCTAAGTGACGTTTATGCGTAAAAATATGTTTTCTTATTTTTAATATTATTTAAAGAAATTAATCATAAAAAATATTTAATAATTAAAACAATACATATCAAATATCTAAAATTATAAAATACTAGATTTACTTAATAATTCCTATAATTAGTGAATTATATAATTTTTCAAGTTTTCAAAGTGCAAAAATTAGACTATATATTTTTCATAATTTAAATTTTCAACTAGAAGACAAGTCCTATTTAATAGATTTATATGAATTTTATACATAGTTTTGAGATTTTCAAAAAAATAACGAGTCTCAAGATTGTAATTAAATATGTAGATGTCATCGTAGCTTAATCTTATTTAATTCTTTACTGAATAAAGTCATTTTTAACTTTTGTACAAATAAAATTTTTAAAAACTTGAAATTAAAGTCAAATGAAAAGTTTCTTAAAAAATAAAAAAATTAATAATCTAGATTCAAATAAAAGATTTTTAAAAAAAGAAATAAAAAATTTAGTAAAGTGTGCCTAGGGAAGACAAAAAAGAAAAATTCAACCGCTTAAGAGTTGAAAAAAAAAAGTGTTTAGGCGCGAAGTGAGTTGTTTTACCCTAACTTCGAACCTAGACGTCGCCTAAACGAGTTTTTAGAGCACTAACTTCTAATGCTTTAAGCTATTTCCCTTTTTATGTATACTTCTAACTGATTTCAATTAGGTTCGCTCAAAATTCTAATTTATGTTAATTAGAAGTGCTTATGTACTTAATTTTCTTTTAAGGAGGTCTTGGCTTTGCCCCTCTCTTATTAGTAATTTTCTAATTAGAAGTGCTTATGTACTTAATTTTCTTGTTTGTAATTGATTTTCTTGGCTTTTACATGATTGAAATCATATTAAAATGTGATTATCCGATTGAGCACAATTGAATTACAGATAAATTAAAATATAGTGAAAGTATAACAACTGTGAACGTAATTCACTCATTTTTTAAGGCTCTCTGAGGAAGAATAGATTTTGTGATAGTAATTTTTGAAGAACGTGTAGTTAAAAAGTATGAAAATATTTTGAATATGTGCAAATTTATTTAAATGGGAGGTTGTAACGTGGAAAATGAGTGTGAAAAAAAAAAAATGTGTTTTTAGATGATGAAACTCAAATATGCACTAAATATTAATTAACCTAGTATATAAAAAGGATTAATTTAGTTAATTAATATTCATATTGATATTTTATTTATAGATAATTGAAGAAGCTAAAATCAAAACGCTGGTTATATTGATACCACAAGTTTTCTTTGATACACCACATTTTAATTGTAGTTAAGCTCCTCCAATCTTTGTTCATTGTAATAATTATTTCCTTCACTTTTTTTTGTCGAATTCTTATCTTTAAGTTTTCATTAATTAATATATTTCGTAATTGATGATAATTTATATTAAAATATTTTGTTTTCATGCTTTAAAACAAGGAAAAAAAAAAATTCGCACTTTTTATTTATTTATTTATTTTAATATGAAGAAAAAATAACTTATTTTACGATATTTCAACGGACTTCTGGACATAAAATTATTATCAAATGTAAGATGTGTTAACTAATAAAAAGTATAAGGATAAGAAATACATGAAAAATTGTTAGGGATATAACTACTATAATGAATAAAGGTTAAAAATCTTAAATACAATTAAAATGTGGTACAAGAAATAAAAATGATAGTGTGAATATAATTAATCAAATCAAAATCAGGAAACAATTTTTGATTGTTAAATAATCAGAAAATTAACTCTAAAATCATCTGCAGCATGCATGCTGAGATTTTGGAAATTAGTCATAATCTAGTTTCACTGCAAATCATAATCTAGTTTCACTGGAAATTAGTCATAATCTAGTTTCAAAGCCATTTTATTAGACTAAAGCGTGACTTCTGTGAGGAAAATCATAATCTAGTTTCACTGCAAATCATCCATTTTTTCCATGTTTCTGATTCATTCTTTTGAACGAATGTCTATAACCTTAGAGAGAACATTTGGTCTTTGGTTCTTGGTTTTAAACATAAAAATCTAAGTGTTTGGAAATCGTCTATTGTGATCTTCGAGATAAATCACTTTGTCATTTGGGAGAACAGATTTACAGCATTGAAAGTTCAACAAATTCAAATCAACATGAAGGTTTTTCCGAAATCACACATGCACTTTAAGTTATACTGGTTTTTTCAAAAATACACGAAAGTCGTATCTCATGACCTTCAAAAATGACCATTTTTTGCCGTCATATTTTGATTAATCATGCACCATTGAAAAGCTCTATTAGTCTGCTTTTATATGGAATTTATATGGAAGAAATAATTTTTCTAAATCACACCCATACTATGAATTATGAAGTTTTTTCCGAAACTACATGAAAGTCGTGTTATATAACTTTGAAAAATGACTAATTTTTCGAAGTTGTCGTATTTGACGGACCATACACCATTTCAAAGTTCTATCAATCTATTTAATGTGGAAGGACTATTTTTCGAAATCACGCCTGTGCATTTATTATGAAAGTAACCTTTCCTAAATTTAAAATTGATGATTATATTATTAATTTGACTGAATATACAGTCAAGATTCAATTTAAAATTGATAAATATACTATTTGACCGAGTATACAGCCAATATTTTATTGGCTTCATATAAGAAAAAAGGAAAAAGCTGCTTGGCCTGGCACTCTGGTTTGACCCGGATTTAATCCTGGGCAAAGGAGCACGGCTGAAGAAAAAAAATATGGGTTTCTTCTTGACTTTTTCACTTTCTGTATACTTGACTGCTTAACATTGAATGAATGTGTATTATAAAAGACAAAACAGATTACTAAAAGTTCATATATATTAGATAATTCAACTGTTGACTCTTTACGTTACTTAAGAGAGTATAACTGATAAATTATGTTACCAACTTCATAGCTTTCAATTGAGCTTTGAAGTATAAAATATCTGCTCATATCCAGCCATTTGCCATAGAAAAAGAAAAAAAAAAATCCAAGATTCCACTGGTTCAAAAGAATATATATATGAATTATCGTTGTTTAGAAAATAAATAATAATAAAAGATGGTTGGATGTCGCTTTTGTTATAATCCTTTTTAAATTGGACTTAAAGAATTCTACTTGAATTGTATTTATTTCATGTGATAGACCTTATCCCTTATTCTTGATGACAGGATATGTTGTTAAATTAGGAACTCTTTTTTATTATTATTTGGTCATGTCCAATGGTTATTTCTCATTCTAGCTATTACTTGGGAAAGAACTTCAGAAATTATGTCAATTACTACTAAAAACGTGTTAAAATGACGGAAAAATCAAGCTTCACGCCTGGAAGTGCTTTTTAGAACATTGCTAAGAATTACAATAAGAACGTTTTTGCTGCTCACTGAATGTCAATTTTTCTTATTTAAATATATGAAAGCATGTCCTGTCTTCATCCAAGACAAGAATTTATTAACATTAGTCACAAATTACAGCTGTTTTATCAAGAGATTGACTCCGTCTTTGGGCTCTATTATCATCCTCATAACCGGGGAATGAACATATTTGGGAGAGAGATCAAAAGAAAAGTTGGAAAGAATAAGAGCCATGAGGATCTTTAGTTCAACCATGGCCAAGTTCTGTCCTATGCACACACGCTGCCCGAATCCAAAGGGCAAGTACGAGTTGCGGTTCTTGCATGCACCAGCAATTCCTTTTTCAAACCTTTCCGGTTTGAATTTCAGCGCGTCTGGTCCCCATATATCAGTGTCTGTGTGGAGCGTCGCCACCATGGTCCAGAGGTTCACGCCCTTGGGCACGTGAATTTTGCCAATTTTCATGTCTGTTAGTACCTCCCTTGATAATGTAGGCGCAGGAGGGTAAAGGCGCAAGGTTTCTTGAATTACCATGTTCAACTGTAAAACCATAGTGAAACTTGATGTTAATTAATCTTTGTTCTAGTGCTACACAAGACAAGCAGAATTTCCTCCAGACTAAGGTGGGATGTGTATAAAACTAAATTTAAACAAATAAATGTGCATTCTATAGAAAAGCTTAAACTTTTGAATGATATGGTTCAGAAACGAATTCGGAAGAAGCTCCAAATATGCAGGGGCAAAATTTTCAAATAAAAGCTGTTGCTCAAGCCATCCCAACCTTCACCATGGACATGTTCCGACTCCTGGTTAGCCTTTATGATGAAATTAAAAGACTGATTCTCTCCTTCTAGCGGATCGGACTACTGAATAGAGGAAAATCCATTGGGCTAGATGGGAAGTTTTATGCATGCTAAAGGCAATAGGTAGGATCGGATTTCGACCAAGGCCTCCTAGCAAAGCAATGTTGGCGACTCATGAATAACAAAGAGACTCTATTAGCCCATATTTTAAAGGATAAATATTTCCACACTCATTCTTCTTATAAGCAGAGATAAAAGGGGGTGTCTCCTACTTATGGCGGAGTTTGTTATGGGGATGGGAGTTGCTACAAAATAGAACGTGATGGCGTATTTGTAAGACATGATTTCGAAAAGGATAAAAGTGGATACCTGTTTCATTTTACCGAGCATGTCTGTGTCCGGGACTTTACCATCACAAACTTCCAAGACCTCGGCTCTAGCTCGTTTTTGCCATTCTGGGTTTGAAGCCAACAACATGAGACACCAAGAAGCTGCCACAGCAGAAGTCTCAAATCCAGCTAAATAGATGTTTCTGCAGTTATCCACAATGAACTGATCAATTGCGTCCTGGCTCAAATTACTAGTTTTTGCACCTTCAACAAGCATCTGCAACAAGTCCTTATCATATCCTGCTTGTCGTCTTTCCTTTGCGATCTTCAAGATCAATGCACATATTTCCTTCTCCAGAGCCCATATTTCCCTGTTGCTTTTTGTGGGAAGATATCTGGTACACGATTAATTTATAAGTCATATATAATTCTCATGACTATAAAGCGAATATAATTGAAGAATCGATACCACGAAAAGCTAATTAAGAATATTCATTACATACCTTAAACCTGGAATTCCGATGGACAATATTTTTTTGGACATAACCTCTTGGAGAGCTCCAAGTTTGGAAAATATCTCTTGTCCTTTGGAATAACTACTACCAAAACACGCTTTCGATATTATGTCACCTGAAAACCTTTTCATATATTCGTCAACCACGATTTCTCCAATTCCACTTCCAGTTGAAATTTCATGTTTCCAGGATTTGACAAGGGAGTCTGCAGATTCTGTAATTATGTTCATCATTCCCTACACCATAAATTTTTCTTTTGGTTAATACATGCACTTTCGCGATAAAATAGGATTCATATAGCCAGTAACAGACCCAGGAATTTGAGTTAGCACGGGCGACCATGGATCGTCGACCGTTGTCAGTAATAAAATATTAAGAGCCCCGTTTGATACCCATTTTTTTTTCTTCAAAAAGTGAATTTTGAAATAGTGATTTGATGAAGTGTGGTTAAAAATAAGGAAAAATCTTGAATTTGAATGTAATATTATTTTATTGAAAAATGTGCGATTGAGAGAAGAAAGAAATTGTATTTAAAAAAAATCAAACAAGGTCTAAAATTTAAATATAACAATTATTTTGTTCAAACTGAACATATATAATTTTATTATAAAAATTAACAATATTCACCAAATGATATTGTGGCCAAATTTTATATAATTCAAAGGAAGAGTACGGGTTCAAACTTTTAGAAATGTAATAAACCTACTAAAATGTAATATATATTATTCTGGTAAATTCAGTATTAAATTCAATGAGTGCTACAATGGTCAAAGTCTCAATATCCTAAGGAGTGGTCACGATTTCGTATCTCCTCTTCTTATCCCATTTAATTTTGGTACAAATTAAAGAATTAAAAATCTTTCACAACAAAAGTGATGGAAAAGGGATTTGAAATCAGGACTACATATATGAATATAGGAATTCTAACCAGCTGAGCTACAAGAAATGTTTGAAAATAAAAAAAATTACCACATATATAATCTAAAAGGTTTATTCATTTTCAACAAAAAAAAAAAAAAAATTGTTCCCGGCAGATCCAGCACAGGCGGCCACTAGAGCTCTCCGAGTGCTGGGTCCGCCAGTGCATATAGCCAACTCCAAACTTTGTTTTAATGTTATAGTAATTTATGCGCCCATGTGTAAATATATTTTAGCAAAAAATTAATGCTAGATTAAAATTAAGTACCTGGAGAAAACTAAAAGCATCAACAGATTAATAACTTACCTTAACCTTGTCCATGAATAACTCAGGAGCCATAATTTTCCTCTGCCGTGCCCAAATGGCGCCGTTGGAAGTTAAGATGCCTTGACCGAGCAAAGGGCCGAGCTCTTTTTGTTGATACTTCGGCCTCCCCAAGTCCAACGACGTGCACTTAGTTATTTCTTTTACTAAATCAGGGTCGTTTGCGTATATTATTTGCATATTACCAAGAGAGAACGCAAATAACTGACCTGTAAAAAAATGTCATGTGAGATCAAATTGAATAAGAAGTGCACAGACACAGCACAATACAGATATTTATACCATATTGTTTTCTCCATTGCTGGAAAAATGGAAAAACGGCTGCACTGTCATGGGAGACAGGAGGATGAGGATGATTAGTCGGAGTCTTCTCATCAGCATTTCGAGATTTCTTGATTTCCAAGATATTACCAAGCAAAATTTTTGGTGGTGGTCCATTTATTCCTTGTTTTCTCAGAATTTCCAGTATTTTCTTAGGTTTTATTACAAGTACACTGCATAGGTGCATGAACAGACCTAGTACAAAAACCAGAACAATAGAAATGAATTTCATATTCAAAGAAATGTTCCCTTCCATCTCTCTTTCTCTCACAATCACAATATAAAACTGGTTTATTCTGGCTAGTTGTCAACTTCTGTGCTCCTTATATAGACATCCGAAAATAAAATTATGATTTATAATTAATTTTTGTTAATCTACAAGTTTGACCAAAGGTTGGTTAAGCTTAATAGCATTAGAAAATTATTTAATAACATATTTTTTGAAGTTCATAAACTATGTGAGAAATGCATTGCATGGTAGCATCTAAACTGAGAGATCTTATCAATATTTTTCTCGGACAAAACATCGAAAAATAATTAAGCCTCCAATATTTTTGATATGTATGATGTCTTTCTGCCCATTCTTTTAGACGATGTGATTAATCATGATACGTGTACAAAAATGTTTGACAGTATGTTTGATCGATGGTTAGCCCGCAAGATTTCATTGGATTTTGATAAAATACAAAGTTAAATCAATTAATGCAGTGTTGTCATTTCATCATCTGTCATGATTTCTGTATGATGAATAAGAACTTAATTCTTATGAAAATCACATACATATGAAGCCGTCTCAGTGAAGTATCCACTTTGCATGTCTTGCCTTATTTTTTTGGAGGAATATTAAAAGCGTTGAAAGGTCAACTTTTGAATTTTTCATTCGAGGCAGAAAACTAGTCTTACTTAAAATCAGCCGATATATTTGTTGAAATAAAATCCAGCAAGTCGACAACGGATTCAGAATTAGACTAAAAAAAATTTTAAATCGGGCTAAAAGAATTACACATTAAAAAATTTCTTATATAAAAATGGGCTGAAGGGACTGGATGAAGCCCAGTCCAATCCCCCTTAAATCCACCCAGACCATATACAAGCAGTATTCTAAAAGGCGCATCTAGGTGGCAACCTAGGCATGAGGCGTGGCTAAAACGCCAAACCAAGTGGGTTAACTTTTTATTTAGCGGTCAACGACAATTGTTGACCGCTAAAACACGCCTAGACGCAATTATGGTACGCATTACCCTTCTTTTTTTTTTTTTTTGTAAATTACAATTTTTTGAAGTTAAAAATTATTAAATGTTAATTTCTTCCATTTGCCCTAATTTAAAGTCAAAACAACCATTTGAACCCAAAAGTCAAGTGACCAATGAATCTTAATTACGGTAGATAATTTCTTAAGACACCCGAGTTATTAAACGAAAAATTATTTACTTATCAAATTTGAACCAAAACTCAAAAATAAAAATGCACACTATCACTTTCGTCTAGTGTTCAAAAATAAAGTATATACTATTTAGATAAAGAGTTAGATAAAATTTAAGTTCCTATGCTATTTACTTACTATTTTGTATTTAAATTTGAAACTTATATTTTTGTTGGAAACTTTGAAAAAAATGTATAAAGTTCCTATAAATTTGTTTTAAATGTTTAGTAAATATTATTTTTAATTGATTAAAAATTAACATAGTATTAAAATAAGAAAACTTCTTTTATGCTTTTTTACGCACATGTTTTGCCTAAATTCGCCTAGTCCATAACTCGGTCTCTACGCATCGCCACACATTACTCCTTCTAGAACCTTGTATACAAGTAATAAAGTTGACATAAATTCAAGAATCAATCAATTCAGTATTTAATATAGTTCCAAATAAATGTCATATGTTTTATTGTAACAAATTAAACATACAACTAACTTGACTAATTAACTAATAAAAAACAGATCACCGTTGTTCGCCGCCTATGACTTGAAACTAATTATTAAGTCCCTGTTTGGTTTGGATTAAAATTCATTTTAAGTCAAAGTCAATAATTGATTTTAGCCCCACATTTTATAGGACCCACTTCTCAAACACACATTTCATTAACTTTTATCAAAATCTATTAAAAATTTTGATTTTAATTTCAACCAAATAGGAGCTAAATTTCCGTTAGATAAAAATAATCAATGGAAAAAATATTTGTCACAATATAAAATTCAGTCAAACTTTAAACCAAATTGACGGGGCTCAAATAAACGGTTTGGTCATTTTTAGATAAATTAATAGCAGTAAATCCCTGCAAATGTCTATATTTGCGATATACACCCTACCTATTGAAAATCGCAGAAAATCACCCTTTTTGAAACCATTTGTGCAAAAAAACCCTCATACCTTCAGATTTTCCGTTAAAAACTAGTAAAAAATGTTAAAATTAAAAAGTAATAATTGCAATTTTAGTATCCAAGCTTTTTATTCTTTTACAAATTATACCCAATTTTTTTTATTTACCGCCCACAATCCCAAACTTTTAAAACTTTATTTTTCTCCTCACCCCACTTTATCTTATTCCCCAAAACTTTATTATTTTATTTAGGAAAAATTGCAGCAAAGGTCCCAAGCCTTTCATTTTATTGTAGAAATAAGGGGTAAAATGATCAATTTACATTTTCTATAATAAAAACTTAAAAAAGAAAAAAAAAAAAACAATTCGTCATCTTCTTCAACCTCCTCTCCCCTGCACTCAACCCCTCAATCCAGTTTCTAAGTCTTGTAAATTCCCCTGTTGAAAATATTGTTCAAAATTAATAAAAAAATGGTTGGAATAATGTAGAATGAAAAACAATATTGGAAGCCAAATTTTGGCCTATATGACCACATAGGCCAAACTTGGCTGTGGTCGCATGGGCCAAGGCAGGGATTCGTCAAGAGAACTGTGCAACCGCATAGAAGGCCAAAATAGACGTTTATGGCAATTGCTATTTGAATTTTGGTGACTTTTCAATTAATTTTGGCACCATTTCGTAGAAGACTATTGATGCCTATATATAGGTGACCAATGTTCAAATGTTTGATATAGATTATCAATCTTAGAAACATATTTTATTCCACACATCATTGAAATCAAAGATCCCTTCTTACAAATTCAAAATTTCCATTTTTGTGTTTTTCAAGTTTTGGAGGATTTTCATTAGTGTTTAAGTGTTAAATCATTTACAAGGCTTAATTAATCGTCCAAACCATTTGACACAATCCCTTTAAGCATCATTTTCAATTCGAGAGGGTGCAAATATAGTTTGATGATAACGTTTTCGTGTTCGGGCCTTATTTTCATGTCTTCTTTGATCTTCCTTTTGTTATCTCTATTGTTTCTCATTTCTTGTTATTTGCTTTCATCTCCAATCCCTCCTTGTGGAAGAAATTAAAGATAACATTCCCAAACTATATTCCTCGATGGAGAACGAAAGCACGATGACAACAATCAAGTTGATGAATAAAGACTTCTTTTCGGTTGAATCGTTTCAATGGCACAAACTTCACGAGATGGCAAGATAAGTTGAAGTTCCTACTAACATCATTGAAATCTTTTACATACTTGATCCGGAATTGGCGTCATTACCGGAACCTACAAATAGAGAAACCGATGCGGTGAAAGCTGAAAGACAAAAGCACCAAGAAAATGAACTCATATTCCGCGGTCACATTCTGAATGCATTATCAGACCGGTTATATGATATCTACACCAATACTTCATCGGCAAAGAAAATTAGGAACGCTTTGGAAAGTAAGTACAAAGTCGAAGAAGAATGACACAAAGAAATTTTTAATCTCAATGTACTTCGATTTCAAATTTCTAGAGAACATTCCCCTCCTTCCCCAAATTCATGAATTGCAAGTCCTTGTCAGCAAGTTGAAGGCGATCAAGATTGCAATTCCAAAAACTTTCCAAATGGGAGCAATCATTGCTAAATTTCCCGAAACTTGAAAATGATACCACAAGAAAATAATGCATAGTTCCAAAGACTATTCTTTGGAACAATTGCAAAAACATCTTCGAATTAATGAAGAGTCGAGGGTAAGAGATAAGAATGATAATTCTTATGAAGTCACATCTAAAGTCTATGTCATGGAGAAGATCGAGCATTCTAAATCCAACAAGAGAAAGCCTTCAAGGAACTTTGATAAGTCCAAGAAGAAGACCAAAAGTAATTGTTTCGTGTGTGGAAAATCTGGACATTATGCAAAAGAATGTCGATATCGAAAAGGAACAAGGTATTTGGAAAAGGAAATGTGGATATCATCTTCACTTTCGGCAAAATTGTTATCTTAACAAATGTACTACATGTTCCCGATATGAATATGAACTTAGTGGAAATTTCTTAGGAAAATCGAGTATAAAATGTGTTTATGAATCTGATAAACTTGTACTATCTCTAAATGGAAAATTTGTTGAAAAATTCTATTCTAATAAAGGAATGGTCAAACTTTGTACTGTTGACAAATCTCTTAATAATAAAGTTTATTTTGTTTATATTATTGACTCATTTTCATTATGGCATGCTAGATTAAGTCACATAGGTAAAAATACTATGAATAGAATGTTGAAATATGACATGATATCATATAATGAAAATGATGCATATAAATGTAAAACATGTATAAAATCTAAAATAATTAAGAAGTCTTATCTAAGTGTTAATATGACTTCTAGTATTTTAGAATTAATTCATACTGATATATGTGAATTAAATGACATGTGAACTAAATGTGGTTATATGTATTTCATTATTTTTATTGACGATCACTCTAGATATACGTATGTTTATTTGATGAAACATAAATATGAAACATTTGATATGTTAAAGTTATATAAAAATGAAGTTAAAAATCACTTAAGTAAGAAAATAGAGACTCTAAGAAGTGTGGTAAAGGAGGTGAGTACTTTTCTAATGATTTTAATTTATTTCGTGAACAACATGCATAGTTTATCAATGTTCAGTACCTAGGACACCCGAACAAAATGGTATGGCTGAAAGAAAAATAGAAAGTTGATTGAAATGATTAATGCAGTGTTGATTTATGCTAAGTTGTCATTTAATTTATGGGAAAAAATGTTGTTGAGTGCCTATAGGATATTAAATAGGATTCCTTCTAAATTTACTAACATTTCTCCTTACAAATTGTGGAAATGAAGAAAATCGAACATTGGATATTTCAAAGTGTGGTGTGTCTTTCTTATTGTAAGAACATGAATCCTAATAGGACCAAGTTAGGTCAAGAGGCATCAAATGTGCCTTTGTTGGATATGCTAGAAATAGCAAATCTTATCGATTGTTGAATTTGGAGTCCAATGTGATTATTGAATCTAGCGATGTAGAGTTCTTCGAGAATTTACTATCTTTAGATAATGAATTGAGTGAAATTAATAAGGAAATCTCAAACTCTAGTGGAACACAAGATGAAACATCTTCTAAAGATGTTAATGAATCTAGTGAAACTCGACGGAGTAAAAGAACTTGAATTGAAAAGTATTTAGGATCGAATGAAATTGACTCTCAACTTTATTTCGTTCTACTTAGTATAAGGAAATGAGAAGAATATTATAAGAGCAATTCATTTTGTTCTACATGTGGAAACAGATCCTAAAACTTATAAAGAAGCCATGAATTCTCGAGATATCATTTTTTTGGAAAGATGCGGTTAAGGATTAAATGAATTCAATAATGTCTAACAATACTTGGGAACTTGTCAATTTACCACCCGATTCCAAACCTATGGGATGTAAATGAGTGTTTAGAAGAAAGTATAATGTTGATGATTTTCTTAATACCGTTAAGGGTAGACTACTAGCTAAAGGTTATCAACAAAAGGAAGAAATATATTATTTTGATATGTATGCACCGGTAGTTAGAATAACATCAATTAGGATATTATTCGCATTAGTTTCGATATATGACTTGTATGTTCAATAAATGGATGTCAAATGACATTCTTGAACGAGTATCTCGAAGAGGAGGTTTATATGGAACAACTTGAAAGGTTTGTTCTATCCGAAAATGAACGTAAGCTGTATAAATTAATTAAGTCATTATACGGATTGAAACAAGTACTTAAGAAATGACGTGAGAAATTTGACTTAGCTGTTATATCATTTGTTTATAAACATATTAGTGTAGATAAATGCTTATGATGAGAACCACATAGCAACGAATACTACGCAACCCACAACGAGATTGAAGATCCCAAGAAATCCTAAAGAATAATCTCAATTTTGAATTTGAATCAAGAATTAATGAACCAAACAACGAAACAAAAATGAAATTTGAATTACCTCTTGATTACACAACATGTGATCCACACTTGGTGTTGAACGTCACAAGAATCCTCTTTATAAGTTCATAATATTCTAAGAAGAATAATGTTTGAAAAGCACAATAACATCTCGAATATATCTCAATAGTAAATTTGTCAAAAGGTTCATATATTGAATAATGAAATCCTATTTATACTAATGACTAGAAAACCTAGTAACGTAATCAAATTCCTAAAAGATTACAAAGATATCAAAAAATAATGTTTTAGTCAAACTAGGAAACTCTAAAAAGTTGGAAAACTTTCGTCAACTTGTTTTCGGCATGTTTCTGTGCGACCGCAAGCTCAAAAGTACCATGAGCCCATGTGACCTTGTGCAAAATTTTGTGCCGTTTCCAGAATGTACTCATGGGTGGAAATTTGACAATCGAGCTGAAAGTTATGCCCATTTTAATCCATGTTACTCGTTTTCTTTATAAATATCTTTCAAATCTTGAATCCAACTAGTTTCGGCTCTCCAACCCTTCACAAAACTTGAATTTTGGCTTGTCAACTTCTTCAATTTGGACTCCAAAGCTCGACCAAGTGATTGCTTATCCCGGATCATATCATCACCTCTCTCTTCGACAGGATTAGTTCTCGAATCCCTGCCTTGTGATCGCGTATGGGATAACCACCCTGCTACCCAACTCATCAATGCACCACCTGGATCAAAAAGAAAATATTTCCTTATATGACATAGGATCAATACATGGTACCCATCCATTTTGTAGGTATGGATGTATTGCAGCACAAACACAGTCAGTCATAGATGTTGTATGAACTCACATATATAATGATCAACTTGAAAGAAAGAATTAAGCAAAACACGGTTGGATTTATCAACTTCCTCCTCAATGAGATATGGGTCCTCGTACTCATAATACATTGTCTCCATTATATCATGATTAACAATGGAACTCTTCTTTTCATTCCCCACAACATTCTCAACCCATTTAAGAAACGAGCCGTGGTGGCTTCCCAATGCTCTTCCACATTCGCCATAATTATCAAAATTTACATCTTCTTATGGTAGTATTCCACACTCTTCGGCCACTGATATAGACCTTGCAATTTTTGGTACAGCTCCCTGTAATAGTGACTAGGCACGAACCGCTTCCTCATGATAGTTTTCAACTCATCACAAGTATTAACTGCTAGCTCCCGATTCCTCCTCCTTGATGTAACTACTTGATCCCACCAAATTATAATGTAGTCAACAAACTCAAGAATTGCAATTTTCACCTTCTTCTCTTTCGAATAATTATGGTAATCAAATATTAACTCCATTTTCTTCTTCCACTTTAGATAAGCATCTGGATCACTCATTCCCTTAAACAGTAAAATTGACATCTTAATATTGCCCATATTGCCCATCCACCTCATCTCTAAAATGACTTCTATCCCTTCTTTCAAACATACCTCCTCTACTTCTCATTCTACCCATATCACCCACCATCGATGCACCATCATCCTTATCACTACTAAATCCATAATCATCATGCACATCCATCCTAGGCTCCCCTCCTACCCAGTCTCCTTGCATTTGATTGTCCCCTATGAAGGTTTGTCACCGATATATCTAACCTATCAAGCCTTTCACTCACATCCCCAAGCACCCGCTCAAACAGCCTTATTACATCATCGACCGTGTGGTTTTGATTCGGCTACCTGTTTGAATTGGAACCCTCTTTGTTTAACATCCTAATTCTATTGAATTTCTGTATTACAAATGATCACTCGTCTATCACTCAATTATTGGCTTTTTCCATCTATTAATCTTGTCATTCTTCCTTTTATCACTTAGTGTTTTCGCCCAAGTGCTTCAAAGAACAAAATGAACTCAACCAATATTGTATTCCCGTGGATCCAACCGAGTATTGATCATGAATTGTGATAGGAGAAAGAAAAGAAAAGATGAAAAATGACTCAAAAACACGAAAGAAGTGAAATGATGAAGAATGAATTCAATTGATTATTCAAGAACGTAAAATAAAACAAATTTTGAATGGTCCTTTTTTTTTACTTAAAGCTAAAATTTAAATTGATGGAGATTTTTCGGTAATAACAATACCTTTTTTAGATTTTTTAACCTTGAGAATTCAACTACAAATCCAGTAAAACAAACGAAATTTGATTTGGACTTGTAATTAGTCCGAAAAATAACTTTAAGTCTTTTTTTGTAATTTTCTGGATCAAAACTCAAGACATAAAATGGACCCGAAGAAGGCGGGGAACAATGGAATAAAAAAAAGACTCAAATAAGAAACAAAAGATTTAACCTGATTATTTTGGAGTCTTAATCTGTTACCAACTTATGATAACCACGTAACAACGAACACTATGCAACCCACAACGAGATTGAAGATTCCAAGAAAGCCCAAAGAATAATCCCGTTTTTGAGTTTGAACCAAGAATTAATGAACCAAGAAACTAAACAAAAAATAAATTTGACCTCTTGGTTACACAACACGTGATCTGCACTCGGTGTTGAACGTCACAAGAATCCTCTTGATAAGTTCAGAATGTTCTAAGAAGAAAAATGTTTGAAAAGCACAATAGCCTCTCAAATATATCTCAATAGTAAATTTGGCAAAATGTTCATACATTGAATAATGAAGTCCTATTTATACTAATGGTTAGAAGATCTAGTAAAAACATAATCAAATTTTTAAAAGATTACAAAGATATCAAAAAATAGTTTTTTAGTCAAACTAGGAAACTCTAAAAAATTGAAAAAAATTTGTCAACTTGTTCTCAACATGTTTCTGTGCGACTGCAAGCCCAAAAGTACTATGCGCTTATATGACCTTACACAGAATTTTGTGCCGTTTTTGAAATGTACTCATAGGCGAAAATCCGACAACCGGGCTAAAAGTTATGCCCATTTTACCACGCTACTCGTTTTCTTTCCAAATATCTTCTAAACCTTGAATCCAACTCGTTTCGGCTCTCGAGCCTCTCACAAAACTTGAACATTGACTTTTCAACTTCTTCAATTTGGACTTCAAAACTCGAACAAGTGATTTTCTATCCTAGATGATATCAGCTTATATTCTAAAGTATGTATTGATTATGTGATATTTATTTGTTTATATGTTGATAACATGTTGATTATGAGTAATCACATGGACGAAATAAAAAAAATGAAGAGATTTCTATCTTCCACATTCAAAATGAAGGATCTTGAAAAAGTGGATACCATTTTGGGTATCAAAGTTACTAAAACAAGTGGGGATTATCATTTAAGTCTATCGCACTCTATCGAGAGTGTGATAGATAAGTTCAAACATTTGAATATAAAAGAATGTAGTACCCCTCTTAATACAAGTTCAAAGCTAATAAAGAATGATGAAAGATAAATTGCTTAACTAGAGTATTCAAATGTTATTAGGGGTCTTATGTATGTTGTTCAATGCACATGACCAGATATAGCATTTGCAATTAGTAAATTTAGTAGGTTTACTGATAATCCGAGCAATGTTCATTGAAAAGCCATTGGAAGAGTTCTTGGATATTTAAAGAAAATCAATAACTTAAGTCTACAATACACCTCAGTTGTATTGGAAGGATTTACATATGCTAGTTGGATATCTAGCATGCGTGAAAGTAAATCCACTTCTGGTTGTGTGCTTACTCTTGGAGGTGGTGCTGTTTCTTGGAAATCAAATAAACAAACATGTATAACACACTCAACTATGAAATTTGAATTTATAGCATTGTTAGAAACTGGGAAAGAAGTTAAGTGGATTAAGAATCTACTCTATGATATACCTTTGGGACCAAAGATTACATCATCAATATTTATCATGTGCGATAGTCAAGCCACATTAGCAAAAGCATACAATGAGGCATAATAGAAAATCTAGATATATGAATCTTGACATGATTACATAAGGAAATTAATCGAGGATTAAATAATTTTCCTAAATTATGTTAAGTTAACTGAAAATTTGGGGGATTCTTTAAACTAAACCTCTAAATAGAAATTTAGTGATAGCTACTTCGAGTAGAATAGGTTGAAACTCTTGAACTACAAGCCCATCAATGATAGCAACCCTACCTGTTATTACTCAAAAAGTAATTCACGATTTCAAATAGTAACAACAATTCATTCGATATATGGATTGTTTCAGCATTATGTAATCACCAATAACCATATTCTAGTTAAAATAACGATGGTTGTTATTTAAGTAGGGGTTGAGCTTTAAACTCTTAATAAAGCTCAACACTAAGTACAAGTATCTCTAGAAGTAACAAAGATACTAGAAGAACTTCATTTAAATAAACTTCGAGGTGGTGCCGCCTCAATAAAGAGTTAGAGTTTCTCTCTTTAAAGTTTGTTGAAAATGATGAGCGCAGGGGCATAATAGCGCTAAGCGAAATTGAGGAACTTGAGGACATGTGATACTTATGTGCGTTCTTACCGATATTGTTATATGAAATCATAGGTTCAAAACTTTCATGCTACCTTTAATCTTGACTTTACCTTATTTGAATTACACTATGGTTAGATTCAAATTAAAAAGATATCTAATCCTTACACATGGGTATTACCTTATTTGAATTACACTATGGTTAGATTCAAATCAAAAAGATATATAATCCTTACACATGGGTATTGTATAATTTTGAATATGAGGTTTTATTCAATTTTAAACAAGTGGTGATTCTTGAAAATATTGTTCAAAATTGATAAAAAAAAAAAAACGGTTGTGGAATAATGTAGAATGAAAATCAATATTAAAAGCCAAATTTTAGCCTATACGACTGCATAGGCCAAGTTTGGCTACAGTCGCATAGACCAAGGCAGGGATTAAAATCCATGCCATGAAGAGAACTATGTCGCATAGTGTTGAACTATGCAATCGCATAGAAGGCCAAAATAGACGTTGCAATTTGAATTTTGGTGGCTTTTCAATTGATTTTGACACCATTTCGTGGAAGACTATTGATGCCTATATGTAGGTGGTCAATGTTCAAATGCTTGATATAGATTATCAATCTTAGAAACATATTTTATTCCACACATCATTGAAATCAAAGATCTCTTCTTACATATTCAAAATTTCCATTTTTGTATTTTTCAAGTTTTGGAGGATTCTCACTAGTGTTTAAGTGGTAAATCATTTCCAAGACTTGATTAATCCTCCAAACCATTTGACATAATCCCTTTATGCATCATTTTCAATCCGAGATGGGCAAATATAGTTTGAGGACAACATTTTCGTATTCGGGCCTTATTTTCATCTATTCTTTGATCTTCCTTTTATTATCTCTATTGTTGCTGGGTTTTTTGTTATTTGCTTTAATCTCCAATCCCTTCTTGTGGAAGAAATTAAAGATAACACCCCCTTCTTTCTAAATCTAAAACTCAATTAAGAAATCCCAAAATGTTGTGTGTTTCAAAAAATATTGTATAAAGAGATCGAGAGTTTTTAACGCCAGTGGCTGACTTCATTGACCACCATCACCATCATGACGATGATTCTTCAAAAACCCTTATCTTCTGCTTTCGCTTCTCCCCATAACTCAGGCCACGAGATATAACCCTATGTGTAGATTGTGTTAGTAGGTTGGTTATATTAGGGCTCTAGGAGGTTTTTTTTAGTTTACGGGTTTTAAGGAAATATGGGTAAAATCGTTCCTCCGTTGTCTGATTTACAGAATTCAGAATGATGAAGAAATAATTAGTTTTGGGTTCATGTTGGGATTTGTTTAGAAACTTACAGTATTAGATTAAGACTATAATGACAACTTGTTAGGTTAATCTAAGAGGAAGGGGAAAGAGTATTTTTTAATGGTTCGGATATCAATACAATTCTTACCTTTGCTTGTTCTCATGGATTACTCTTGGAAGAGATTGAATTTCTCTCAAAATAAGAAATTGCAAACATAATCTAGTTGAAATAGCTTAATTTTGAAATGAAATAATTACAATTCATGTGTTGACATTTGCTCTTCTTTTGCAATAAATGCAAGTCATTGATTGTGCATAGTGGTAGGGATTTATAACTTATTTTATCTACATATCACAGCTCCTTGGTTAACACTTAGGTCCTGATTGATAGGCCAAATTCTCGATGGAACTAGGAATTAGTTTTCTATTTTCCACCTTTTTTCTTGTTTGATAGACAAAATTTTCTTGGCAAATGATTTTCCACCCAACCCCCCACGTGACCTCCTTTTCTTGATTTTCCTTGAATTGTTTTTTCCACCACTTTGGTGGGAAAATACTTTTCCATTTTTTTTTCAATGGAAACAAATCCTATCTATAATTGTAAAAAACAAAATTCTCTTTAATGGACAGTTTTCAAGGAAAACAAAGTCAAACGAATACTAAAAGATCCAAAATTTCAACATTTTTCACGTGACAAATTATACCGATTAAACACAATTGATCGACAATTCTCAGTAAAACAAGTTATAGACAATTCAATTCCCTGAAATTCATTTTCTTTTCACCGAAATTTCATTCTTGCAATCAAACAGACCCTTAACTTTATGGTCATTTATACTACATCCGTCCAATTTATAAAGACTTGTTTTGTTTTCACACGAATTAAGAAATTTTATTTAATGTTATTGAAAAAACAATTTTTGTCAAAAGCTTTCCTAATGTACCCTCATTTAAGTATCAATAACTAGTAGTAAATTATTATTGAAAGTAGTAAAGAAATAAGTGGATATTAGTAAACAAACTAAACAAAACATTCTTAATAAAGAAACATGACTATATAATTGTGATATGAAAATAAGGAAAATAAGCATACATAAATAGGACGAATGGAGTATTTCTTTTCTTGTGACATGGGGAAAAAGATGAGATGGGGTGAGGTGGAAAACAAAGTTTTAAAGGTTTGAGATTGTGGATGGTACAAAACAAATGTGTTTAACTTGAAAAAGAATAAAACGTTTGGATACTAAAATTGCAATTATTACTTTTTAATTTTGACATTTTTTTATGGTAGGGGGTTTTCTGCGATTTTCAATATGTGGGAGTATATCGCAATGAATACGTTTTTATAGGTTTTTCCACTATTAATCCTTTTTAGATTCACTACCTAAGGGCAATCTTGTAATTTATTATTATATCTCAAATTTTGAAAGTTCGTAACTTCGCACAATCTTATAAATGTATGCAAAATCACCCCAGCCTAATCTCTTATTCATGGACATAAAGTTGACTCTTATGTGATAGCACTATCTATATCCATATCGAGTCACATATTATTTAAATTAAATTAAATTAAATGTTGAACCGAATTTTTGTGCAATGTCACTTTATGACCAAGCTCGTGGTCAACTTGATCACCAATATCGCAAATCACCTTTCACATGACGTTCAGGTGCAGAAGGAGTCAAAATCTATTTAGCCCATGTTTCACACACATTCTTTTAAAATACATTATTTCAAAATTTATTTTCAACCACATATTTTTCAATAAAATAATATTTTTCATCATATCAATAACTTTTCTTTACTTTTTAATCACATATTTTTCATCATATCACTATTTAAAATATATTATTCTCTCAATAATATCCATCAAACACACTCTTAATTTAATCACATATTTTTCATCATATCACTATTTAAAATATATTATTTTATCAATAATATCCATCAAACACACATTTAATGTTCAGATAATTCATATTGACCTTTTGGTTTTTGAATGGACCCGCCAATAAAATGGGAAATTATTGAAAATACCCCAAATTTGATGATAGCCTTTGCAAAATACCCTTTGACTATTCAAATGTAGTAAACTACCAAAAATACCCCTAAATATAAGATTTACAACCAAAGTAATCATAATATAAAGAGAATAACAATTTAGTCTTAAAAGATTTATTTTAATCTTAAAACAATAATTTCTTTTCAAAAAACTAACTAAACTATGACTAATAATTATAAAATGAAAAGACCTAGATCTAAAAGGGGTCCATATAAAATTAAAACGATTGTAAAAAATAAAAAAGAAATTGAATTTGAAAATGAAATTGATAAAATAGGATATCAAGAACAATTATATGCTGCTCAAGAAATATTAAAAAGTTTTAAAGAAAATTTAATAGAAAATTTTGCCAGAGGAATTGTTAGATCTATAATCGTAAAAGATATACAAGATATAATAGACAAATTAGAAAAAAGGAAAAAGAATATCTCAAAATATGATATACCTTTTGAATCAAATATAGATATAATAACAGATCTTGATATTATGAATTCTCAAACATTATTAGATTTTGAAGATTTAATTAAAAACCTATAGATGAGGAAACCTATAACAAATAGACTGCCACAAGAATATAAGAAATTAAGATTCAATTTAACTTTAAGATTTTATATATTTATAACTAATAATAGATTAGAATTTGATAAATTAAAAGAATACATAGAATACATGACTATTTAAAGATTAATTAAATTTTAGATTTTAAGAATTATTTGATTTTTGTTCGCTCTAAGTAGCACCCCAACTAATGGTATCAGAGCCATAGAGATCATGGACATTACAATTACAAAAACAGATTGGTATTACAAAATAGAAGAAAGTAAAGAAAGTAATATATTTTTAGAACATATTCCTAAGAAACTAAAAACAATAACGTTAATAATAATTAAAGAATTACCTCAAGAAATAAAAGAACAAATTATAGATAACCTTGTAATAGGAACATTAAAGGATGAATATATATATATAAAAATAGATAATTATTATAAATTAGAAATAGAAAAAGGAAGTTATATATTTTTAGAACATATACCCAATAAGTTAAAAATAATAACATTAAGAGCAATTAGAGAATTACCTATGGAGATCAAAGTACAAATATTACATAAACTAATTGTAGAATCAATAAAATTCTTATTTGAAAGACTTGCATATATATGCCAACAAAGACAATTAATGAAAAAATCAGGAAAATTAACTAAGATATGTTGTGAAGATATGGAAAAACCTACACAATGGGAATGTAATCCTGAAAGAAAAAATATTAAGAGAAAATTCAAAAATTCAAAAATTAAAAAATTTAGAAATTTTAAGAAAAAATATATAAAGCCTAGAAGAAGATATTATAAAAGGAAATACAATCCAAATAAACAACAGAAAAACAGACCTTATAGAAAAGATAAAAGCCAATGCAAATGTTGGAATTGTGGAGAAATAGGACATATAAGCCTTGATTGTAAAAAGAAAAAGGTAAAAATATTACAAAAATAATATTTAGAAATAGAAAGTGAATTAAGTGAAATATCAGATATTGAATAATATTATGATCAAGAAGTATATATGAGTGAATCAGATTCAGAAAAAGATAATGAGTCAGAATCTGAGTAAAGAAATTGAAGAAATAGAAAGAGAGAATATAGATAAGCAAGAATACGAAGGAATAGAAGGTTATGGATTAAAGGTAACATTTGATAATAACAAATTCAAGAAAATGAGAAAATTATCTTTAGATTTAAAAATAGAAAAATAGGAAGTCTTAGATAGGATATGGAAAAAAGAAAGAATAACACTAAATGAATATCATAAAATTGAAAAAGCTATAAATGTTAGAACAACTCAAGGATCACATAAATTAAACATTTTAACAAGAAATATAGTAGACGAATTATTAACAAAGATTAGTAAAAGGCAAGGAGAAAAAATTCAATATGTCTATTTAGCAGGAATACAAATAATGTTTAAATCCTTATTTAGAGAAGGAATAGATTCACCTTTAACAGTAAATCTACATGATGGAAGATTAATAAATTTAAAAGATAGTCATTTAAGAACTATAGAAGGAAACTTGGCATACCAAAAATTAATATTTACTTGTTACCCAAAATATTGTATCTCAATTACAGACAAAAACTTCAATGAAGTCTTAGGACTACATTTTAAGTTACATAGAAATGATATAATGGAACCAGGAGACAAGATTATGACTATAGAATATAGAGCTTTGTACACATTTACTAACTCCAATTATGGAAATATATACTCTAAAAAACCATACATAGAAGTTCACAAGGAATGCAAGGATATTAGTAAAATAATAGAACCAAGCAAACAAATAAGTTTAATTCCTAAAGAATATGAATTTAGTATACTCAAGGATAAACCTGAAATAGCAGAAGATAAAGAAGATGATTATTCTGATAAAATAATGTTCAGAGATGGAAGATTAATTAAAAGGTCAACAAGTCTTAAATTACCTAAAAAACATTTAGAAGGAACTAGTAAAATAAAAGAAATCAAGCTTCATAGAAATGCTGGAAACATGAAGATAGAAGGAGAATATTATAATGGAAGAAAATATATTGAAAGACCAAATATACTAATTGATACATGAGCAAGTGAATGTCATATAACTTCAATTAGAAATAAAGGATTAATGACTCATAAGGTTAAACCATATAGATATGTAAATTTTGATGGACAAATACATACTACAGAATTAGAAGTCAAAGTACCAATAAAAATAGGAGGAATTAAAATGGTAGTACAATGTTATATGGATAATAGTATGAATACAGATCCTCATATATTATTAGGAATAAGTTTTCTAAATGGATTGAAAGACTATAGTATAAAAAGAGGAGGATTATATATAACACATAATGGTCAAACTATATTATGCGAGAAAAGATAAATAAATAATCAAATAAGTTTTCCATTAGCCGTATATATACAAGTTACTATAGTAGAAACAAATATAACAACTTGTGCCTTAATAGATACAGGAAGTGATATAACAATATTTAAAAACTTTTTAATAAAATCATGGAATGAAACTAGGAAAATAAAAATAACAGAAGTAACAGGAGAGAGTACACAAATAATTAATAGTGCCGATAAAGTCAGTATAATACTTGGAAGTAAACAAGTAATAATAAACAAGATATATAGTTATAATAAATTAGATTGTGACATACTATTAGGAAATGACTTTATCCAACAATTTCAATATTATAAACAAAATAATTATATGATAATGTTACAAACACCATGTGCACACTTATTAAAAATTCCAAGGAAATTTAGACCCTATAGAGTTCAGCCAGCCCAGCGTGGTGATAAATGGGAGAAAAAACCAATCATAAATAAAGATATAAATACAAAAATTCTATACAAAAAAAGTATTAAAGGCAGAAATAGAAATAAGTATAGAAAAAATTATAGAACAATTAGAAAAGACATGTGGAGAAAATCTATTATTATTTTGGAAACCATACCATCCTAAAGCTAAAATAGAACTAACAGAGAATGTTATAATTAGAGTCAGACCAATGATGTATACTATACAAGATACACAAGAATTTAAAACCCAAATAAAAGAATTACTAGAACAAAAACTTATTAGACCAAGTAATGGACCTCATAGTAGTCCAGCCTTTATGGTCATGAAACATTCTGAGCAAGTTAGAGGAAAAGCTAGAATGGTAATCAATTATAAAGAATTAAACAAATATACTAAATTTGATGGATACTTTTTACCAAATAAAGAAGTCCTAATAAACCTTGCAAAAGGAAAACAATATTATTCCAAGTTTGATTGTAAATCAGGCTTTTGGCAAGTTAAAATGGAAGAAGATAGTATACAATATACTGCATTTAGTACACCTCAAGGTAAATATGAATGGTTAGTAATGCATTTTGGTTTAAAAAATGCACCACAAATATATCAAAGAAAAATGGATAATATATTTAGAAAGTTTGATGAGTTTTTAATAGTATATGTTGATGATATATTAATATGTTCTAATACTAAAGAAGAACATAGAAACCATTTGATACAATTCATAAATGAATGTAAAAAGAAAGGAATTGTTCTTTCAAAAAAGAAAGCTATAATAGAAAAACAAGAGATTGATTTTCTTGGATTATCAATAGATAAAAAAGGAATAAAATTGCAAACTCATATATCCAAAAAGATAGAAAGTTTTCCAAATAAATTAGAATCAAAAGAACAAATACAAAAGTTCTTAGGATGTTTACTTAGAAAAACAAATACTAAATGATGGAGTGAAGAACATACAGAAATAGTTAAATTATTAAAAGAAGAATGCAAAAATTTACCAAAACTAAGATTACCAGATGAAAAGGATAATTTGGTTGTTAATACAGATGCTTCTGATAAATATTGGGCAGCCATATTAAAAACAGATTTAAATGAAATTTGTAGGTATTCAAGTGGAACTTTTAACCAAGCAGAAATAAATTATACTACTCATGAAAAAGAATTGTTAGCAATTATTAGGGGAATAAAAAAGTTTTCATTATTCCTATTATCTAAAAAGTTTATTGTTGAAACTGACAATTCTAATGTTACAGGATTAATTAAAAATAAGTTGCCAATGGAGCCTCAATATAGGAGATTGCACAGATGGCAAGCATATTTGTCATTCTATAATTTCGATATTATTCATATTAAAGGGATAAACAATTATCTTGCTGATTTTTTAAGCAGGAATATTGAGTTCGGAGATGGATGATATCAAGCAGGAGATATCAGAAATAAAATCTGCGGCAGCATTTGCCAAAGATGAAGCTGATGATATAAAAATTGGAATGGAGGCATTAGCTGAAACCTTAAGTTATAATGTCAAATTATTACTTGAGATCAGTACGTCCCATACCAAAGTTACCAATGAATTAAAAGACCGAATTGATGCTCTTGAAGCACGATTAGAGTCTACAAATACCAAAAATACAGGGATTGATGCTTTAGCACAATCTCAAAATACCAAACAGGGAATACAAACAGGTACACCAAGTGGAAGCAGCAGTGGACCCAGTCAAATAAAAAGAGATACAATTATGGAAAGTCCCCGAAAGGTGACAATAAAAAATGATGATAAACATACAAAGGTGATCAAAATCAGAGCAGATGAAGATGATGAGACCCCTTTAACACCAAGAGAAGAAGAATATAAAGCTTTTGCAAAACTTGTCTATGAATTACAAGATGATGAATCATATTTCATCTCCCCAGGAGAACATGTTTACCCAAAGATGATCATTACAAACGATGGAGACCCTAACATGGTTAAAATGGCAGCAGACTATGGATTCTTGGATTTAATTTATCCAGGAAAATATTTAAAAGAAATTGAGAAATTTGATGATATCTTCCGAGGAGAAGTTTCAAAATTTGCCAAAGGAAGACCAATATATCTTAAATTTTACTCAATCAGTCCAGAAATTGATGGAAGGATATATTATCCTGCAGAACATATCATTACAATTGGATATGTAGGCCAAAATTTCCAGATTGAAGTAGGCCAAAATAGAAAGTCATTGCCCAACATTAACATATCATTGATGAGATCCTGAAGAGTCTTAGGGATGAAAGTTCTCTACAACATGGCAAAAAATCTATACGATAAAAAATTTCAATGCTTATGCCAATATGAAGGATGAACACTCATGACAAATAATGGAAAGGATAAATCTTCAATTTTAAAAGAATATATCCAAAAATTTGATATCCATCAGATCCATGGAAGTCCATCAACCATACAGGAATCGTGTCAATTGAGGGAATGTCCCACATGCTATCCAAGTGAAAAGAGGACAAAAATATAAAGAGATAAGAGGTTCCGCCACTATGAAGAATCTTGACAAACTCTATATGAAGACAATATAGGAAAAGAAGATGTGGATAGCTGGAAGAAATAATGGAGCTACAATTATGTAGTGAAAAAACTGTTGTAATAATAGAACTCCATTAATGGAGTATGAGGTAATGAATGATGTAAGAGGCCAATAATCGAGCCTCATGTAGTTGTATAAATAGAAGCCTTTGGGCTAAGATAGAGCAGAATGAGTTGAGAAAAAACACTTGAGCCTTAGAAATTGCAAAAACACTTCTGTCTTTTGATATAATCTTTGTACCAATTTCAGAATATCAATAAATAATCCATTTCTTACATAGAAGAATGAGTTTCTAAATTTTCATTCCCATATATTCTTGATAAATCTAATAAGAAATTTCTTTCTTATTTTAACAACAAAAACAGTTTTTCTTTAATCCAAGTCTAGGAATTTGTCCTTAGAAATGATACAGTGAAGGCAAGAAGCTGAATAACAAGGATTCCGTTAAGGCAGGAGGCTGTTGAAGGAAACAATTTGCACATTCAGAGCCTGAAGGTCACTCGATTCTAAGAATAAAGAGACAGATTAAAATTAAGGTAGAACTACTATTTCTTGTTAAATTTTGAAAGAATTTCTTAAAATTTTAGAGAATCGCAGGGATTATAAATGTTTATGATTATTCATGATGTTTGGATTACTATCTACCATGATGTTTATATTTTATAATACTATGATGATTTTTATACAATATCCAGTCATGTCAGGATATACAGTTAAAGGATTACACGATTTGTTAAAAAGAATATTTAAAAAAGTAGAAAATATTAAATCCCAACTAGAAAGTACAGATGAAATATCTGAGGAATATATTAAACTTATAAAAGAATGTGAACAAAAAATAGCAGATTATGCTAATATATTAGATCAAAGAATGGATTTATATTTTAAAAATCAAAATATAAGAAATACAGAACATATCCGAAACTTACTTTAAAATAGAAGGCCATGTCTTGCAATAAAGAAACCTATTTCATTAAGGGTAAAATAGACTTTTCTACAAAAATCCCAAATAGACTAAGTCAACAGGCTAGTTTGAATAATCTCCCCAATAAAATCAATGATAAAGCATATGCAAGTAAAATTGTCAACTTTAATACAAATTTGTCCCTTTGATTACGTACTACTTTGTAAAATGTGTTGAATAAACACAAGTCCTAAACCGTTTTCATTTAATGTGATTTTGATGCACTCCAGTTGTATACAGACAACATAAAGACATGGAGGCCCACTGGGCCATAGGGTCCAACTTGGGTCATGTAGGGACCCGACTTTAGCAGCCCAATATGGGCCCAATGTGTATTTACTACAAGTCCCATATGGTCAGGTCCGTAAAATATGGTCAACACAGTTCGATTTGGATAGTTTGTAGTGTTCTAAAAAGCGTAAAGTGTGGCTAGATATAGGATTGTAAGCAAAAACTGTCAAACCGGAAAATCGAATTGAAACCGCATTTTAAAAACCGTCGGTTTGGTGCCACGTGGACCCATCAATGAAATGGTTTTGAACCAAACAAAAAACGGTTTGTTTTGAGTTTGAGAATTTTAATTACGGTTTAAAACCAAATCAGACTATCGGACAAATATATAAAAATAAAAAAATAAAAAATGATTTTTTTTGAAAAATCCAAATATGTAAAATTCAATAGTTTTATCATGTGTGGGTATTTTTGTCAATTTCTAATTTCTATTACATATATATTATTATTACTCAATAATCATAATTTATATATAATAATCTCAAGACTAACCTAATATATCAAAAGCTATTTTCCTCTTTAGAATTCAGATGAACTTCAGCCAACACTCGAAACAGCTTTGAGCCACTAGCACCACACCAAATCGGAGACAAAGAGATCATGGGTCTTCTGTAATAATATTTGCTACGAATAAAATTTCAGATCAATAATTTTTTTGAGCAAACTGGGGTAATAAATCTGAAATTATATGGGTTTCGCATTTCTCTCAACTATTGGATAATTGTGAAATAAATTTATTCACTTTGATGGAAAGAGTTTATCTACTATGTACATGATTCTATTATACTTGTGTCGACATACTTTTGTTTTGTGACTGAATTAGGCATGATAAAATATGTCAATAGAAGCTAAAAAGTGTTCATGTGCAATTTGATATGTGGATGAACAGTTTAATAAGTTAAAAGAAACCAACAATGACTTCAATGACAACTATACTTGCATCAATTTAATTGTTATATTTTATTGTATGCTTAGATATTTTGTTAAACTGTTTATTTAAGTATTTTGAATTAATAAGGATGATATCTATTCAATTAGCCTATTAAAGTCTTTGATTTTGATCAAATAGACGTAAAATTTATTATTTAAGGTGTTGCCTTATTGATATCTCAATAATTGTTGGAATTTTATGATTTCAAATAAATATTTAGTTTATAAGTATTTTGAGCCTTATATTTAGTTTATTAGACTCGTATTGTAATGTTATCGTAATATCTTATCCTAAAAAGGGTAAACAAAAAACTATTATTATGATTTCACTTGGATTTAATTAGTATTAAAATTTATAGTAGATATATTTAGTTGTTTTACATTTATTTCTAGTAAAATATAAAAATATATTGAATTCAATGAATTAATGACATAAAAGTAGACAAAAAAAATATATATATATATATACGACGAAATCGATGGACCAAAATCGGACCAAACTGTTAGGTTTAGGTTTGAGTTTTTTCCAAACCGTTAAAAATGGTTTGGTTTAGGTTTTAATAATTCTCAAACCGGTTTAAACGGTTTGGTTTGAAAATCTGTCAAAAATCGGTAAAATCAGACCGCTTACACCCATAGCTAGACGTGGAAGCCAATGTTCAAGTTTTACGAGCCTAAGCGAAGATTAGACGTAAAAAAAAAGTTTTTATTATTATTTTTGATCATTGTAAAAAAAATTCAATAATTTAAATAATACATACCAAACATCTAAAATTATAAAATATTGTATTTACTTAATAATTTTCACATAAAGATAATTTTCAAAGTCATAATTACATAACGTATAACTTGTAGCTTAAATCTTTTCTAATCTAACTCTTTATTAAAATTCAATTCAATATCTTTTTCTTCATCTATTTGTCTTCCATATTGGCCGATACAAAATCATCATTCTCGGGCTCCCTTATTTCATTTTGATAATTTCTTGACTCTTGTCTGGAATAGTAAAATTTACAGTACAATATATTTATTATCCAAATTTCAAAACATTTGATTGATTGAAGGAAAACCACAAAGAAAAAGCAGAATTGTAAGCAAAATTTACTGAAAATCCACACAATACCGAGAATCACATGCCCCAAAATTACAAATACAATGTAAAGCAAAATAACATCCTAATGTTATACATACCTGATGCCCAAATCAGTGCGGTGTGCGGAGAAATTTAGAGGTTTTGCGCCGTTCTTCCGTTGTCTCAATTCTCTAGAGTCTTGACTTTTTGAAGTTTGAAGTGATAATGGGTTACTGAATCTGGACTGTGAGTTTTATTTAAAAAAAAAAGGAAAAAAATGAGTCCCCTTAAAATCAGGGCCTCAGGCGGAGGCGCGCCTAAGCGTCCCTAATAACTAGGCGCACATGAAGCGATCAACATTATCGTTGACCGATTAATTCCCGCTTAGGCTAAAGGCGAAACATTTGCATCACACTTCCCGTCTAGGCGCCTTTTTTAGAACACTGACAATTTGTAACAAATTTTCAAATAAAACCACTTAAAGGATATGAAAATTTTCAAATCAAACCAAACCACATATTTCAGTTTTGTTTATTGTTAAATCGAGGTTTAAAATCAAACAATTTTTACAAACAAAAGTTCTACACTACTAATAATTACAATGCAACAACATAATATAAATAATTTAGTTTTAACATCTTTGTCAATACTAACTGGCAAAATAATTTAAGTTGTAATAATGATTCATTCTTACATAAAGATAAGAATATAGCAAATATATTTATTAAGTAAAATATAAAAATATAAAACAACAAATTAAAGAAAATGAATAGAAAAATCACCTATGATATTACCTTCTACAGTTTTCGCTGAATCATCCAATGATTCTACATCGTTCAAATATTGTCACACAATTTTTTAGTGCAAATCACAATCTCAACAATCTTTGCCTCACTAAACTCATAAAGAATCAAGAATCTAATAACTAATAGCAATGCAGACTCGGAAGCAATTTGGGATATTTGAATAGCTAACTTATCTTTAATATTTTAAGAGACAAACTTGTACTTATTTGCATTCAATTTTTATCTTAATAATATGCCAAAAGGCTTACTGGGCAAACCTTAAAAACGACCATTTAAATAATCTACCAAATCATTCTAAAAATTGACGAAAAACAAAAAATAAAAAATCTAGCAACTAAGTTATAAAACAAATAATAAACTGAGTTACTTGATCAGAAAATTGAGACACAAATAAATAAAAAATAATTTTCAATTAAAGGAAAAGAAATAAAATATAGCAAATAATTACCAAAATAAGAAAATTTGGATAAAACAACCTTGAAATTTAGGAATACGTGCGAGAAATTTGTTAGTAAAAGAAAAAAAAAATGATGTGAGTTTAAATTGAAGTCTAAATCTAATTATTCACCCAATTGTTATGAGCGGCCAATTAATATAGTTCAGCAGTAGTTATTCAACATTCTTACCTTTGCTTGTTCTCATGGATTACTCCTACAAGAGATTGAATTTCTCTTCAAATAAGAAATTGCAAACGTAATCTAGTTGAAATAGCTTAATTGGTTGTAGCATATTGGTAGGGATTTATAGCTTATTTTATCTATACCTATCACATCTCCTTGGTTAACGCTTAGCTTTATGGTCATTTATATATTTTTTTTTCCTGTGACATGGGGAAGAATATGAGGTGAGGTGGGGTGGGTGGGTGGGATGGGGTGGAAAAAAAAGTTTTAGGATTGTGGGTTATACAAAAAATAATTTGGGTATAATTTGTAAAATAGTAAAAAGTTTGGATACTAAAATTGCAATTAGTATTTTTTTATTTTGACATTTTTACTATTTTTAACGAAAAATCTGATGAGGGTTTTCGCACAAAATGTTTCGAATAGGAGGATTTTCTGCGATTTCCAATATGTAGGGGATGTATTGCAAATGAAAACATTTCTGGAAGGTTTTATGCTATTAATCACTTTTAGATTCACTACCTATGGGTAATCTTCTAATTTATTATTATATCTCAAATTCTGGAAGTTAATAACTTCGTCACAATCTTATAAATGTATGCAAAACACCCCAACATATTCTCTTATTCATGGACATAAAATTGACTATTTTGTAATGGCACTATGCCACTATCTATATCCATATCGAGTCACATAATACTTAAATAAAATAAAATTAATTGTTGAACTGAATTTTTGTGCAATGTCTCTTTATGACCAAGCTCATGGTCAACTCGAGCAACAATATCGCAAATCACCTTTCACATGACGTTTAGGTGCCAGAGGGAGTCAAAATCTAATGTGGCTGGCTTCAGATAATTCATATTGACCTTTTGGTTTTTGAATGGACCAGCCAAATGATAAAGCCTTGTGCATGTAAACTTGTCAACTTGTCAACTTTGATACAAATTTGTCCCTTGTGTTGAATAAACACAAGTCCTAAACCGTTTTCATCTAGGCCATGTTTGAGTCACAATACTTTTTTTTTCATTCTCATTCTTCTATTCATTTCAACCACACATTTTTTATTAAAGTAATATTTTCCATCACATCAATTTTTTCTTTTTCAACCACATATTTTCCATCACATCAACAATGAAAATGTATTCTTATAACCAAAATGTGCACCAAACATGTGCTTACTGTGATTTTTATGCACACCAGTTGTATACTGACAACAAAAAGACATGGAGGCCCACTAGTTACTCGGCCATAGGTCCAACTGGGTCATGTCGGGATCCGATTTTGGCATCCCACTCGATGCCCAATGTGTAATTACTACAAGTCCCAAATGGACAGGTCTGTAAGATCAGTGTTCTAAATAACGTGTCTTGCCGCGATGCGTTGCCTCGGCGCCAAGCCAAGTGGCTGGCGCCTTATTTGGCGGTCAACGCGCCTTATTTAGCGTTGACTGCCAGCTAATGCACGCCTAAGCGCAATTACACGCGCTTTTTAATTTTATTTTTAAAAATTTTTTTTTTTCAATTCTTTGAAGTTAAAATTTATTAAAGGCTAATTTCTTCAATTTGCTCTAATTTAAAACAACCACTGAAATCAAAAAAATTCTCTCCTCCAATAAAGAGTTAGATAATATTTAAGTTTTATGCTATTTATTTACTATTTTGTATTTAAATTTAAAATTTATTTTTTTTGTTGGAAATTTTGAAAAAATGTATAAAGTTTCTATAAATCTGTTTTAAATGTTTAGTAAGTATTATTTTTAATTATTAAATGATTTTTTGATTGATTAAAAATTAAAATAATATTAAAATAAGAAAACGCCTTTTTACGCATAAGCCTCACCTAACCCTTAGCTTGGCCTCCACGCATTGCCACACATTTCGCCTTTTCGAACACTATGTAAAATATATTGAACATAGTTCGATTTGAAGAATTTGTAACAAATTTTCAAATAAAACCACTTAAAGGGTTTGAAATTTTTCAAATCAAACAAAACCACTTTAATTTCTAACTCAAACCACATTTTTCAGCTTTGTTCGATTTAAAACCTCGATTTAACATATATATTAATATTATCATCATTAGAAATATTACAAACAAAAGTTCTACATTACTAATCATTACAACGCAACAACATAATAGAAATAATCTAGTTTTAACATCTTTATCAATACTAATCGGCAAAATAATTTCAGTTGTAATAATGATTCATTCTTTACATAAAGATAAAAATATAACAAATGTATTTATTAAGTAAAATATAAAGCAACAAATTAAATAAAATGAATAGAGAAAGATCACCTATGATATTACCTTCTACAGTTTCCTCTAAATCATCCAATAATTCTATCTCATCCAAATATTGACGAATTACTGTAGGTTCCTTGTTAGTTCGCACAATTTTTTAGTGCAAATCACCATCTCAACAATCTTTGCCTCACTAAACTCATAAAGAATCAAGAATCTGACAACTAATAGCAATGCAGACTCGGAAGAAATTTGGGATATTTGAATAGCTAACTCATCTTTAATATTTTAAGAGACAATCTAGTACTTATTTGCATTCAATTTTTATCTTAATAATATGCCAAAAGGCTTACTGGGCAAACCTTAAAAACGATCATTTAAATAATCTACCAAACCATTCTAAAAATTGACGAAAAACCAAAAATAAAAAATCTAGCAACTAAGTTATAAAATAAATAATAAACCGAGTTACTTGATCAGAAAATTGAGACACAAATAAAAAAATAATGTTCAATTAAAAATTTAAGGGACTTCGACGCAAATCAAAATAAAACTACACAACTATTAATAAAATATAGCAAATAACTACCAAACTAAGAAAATTTGGATAAAACAACCTAGAGATTTAGGTGGACGTGCGAGAAAATTGTTAGTAAAAGGAAAAGAAATGATGCGAATTTAAATTGAAGTCTAAATCTAATTATTTATCCAATTGTTATGAGTGGCCAATGAATATAGTTCAACAGCAATTATTCACCACTTCTGTCAATTTGAGTATTTTACATTTACAGTTGTGATAGCGATGGATAATTGCCTAGTTTGGTTGAGTCTAATATGGATGTGTTTTTTTTAATTGAGATATCTTTAGTTTTACTTGGATTGGATAAATTTAAATTAATTTGTTTTTTATATTTTTTTGTGAACAATTTGACGATTTGAAACAATTTGCACAAATCGAAACATAAACAAAACTATTTCGAAGTGGTTTGATTTAGTTCAAAATGTTGATCGGTCCATGTGGAAGTCAACAATTTCGATTTGATTTTACAGTTTTACTATTTCTTTGTTCAGCCTTATTGAGGCATTAATTGCACTAAAGTTTAGTTGTAAGTGGGTCATGTTGCAAAGTATTTTCATATTTTTGAAATTAATTAAACATTAAGTGAAGTAAAGAAAGATAATTATCAACTATATATAAAAATAGTCAACTCTAAAATAAATTTCAGCTGAATTTCATATTTCATTGTTGAGATCTTTATCAAAATGCTTCTTTATATGAATAATACATTTCTTATGAATTTAGATTCAATTTTGCATTTGAGCAACAATTTCTTTAGCACTAATATTCTATGGGTAATTGGCGCAAAACGTCCCTACTTATGACGGGTTTTGTGGAAAACGTCCTTACGTTTGATTTTTTGGTGCAAAACGTCCTTACCTTTACATTTTCTTGCGCAAAACATCATTTTCACCAATTTTTAACCTAAAAGGACTATTATACCCTCCTATATAAATAAATAAAAAAGAAAAAAGAAAAATAAGGAATAAATTGCAATCTTACTCCTAATCTTTTTAAAAAATGCAAATAAGTCCAAAATTTATAAAAATATTAAAAAAAGAAAAAAAAACTTTCCTCTCCTCCAACTCTCTTCTCCTGATTAGCTGCAGAACAGGGACGGGTTTCCAAAAAAAAAAAAAATCAGGGCCTTTAACGTCTGCCCAACTGTCTAGTTTGAGCTCGGGAGTAAAGGAATCAGGCATGCCTCTATTTTTTCTTCTTCGGGGTTGAGAATCGTCGACAGTCATGGAGGCAAAGCAGCTGATCAACTGGTCTAGGGCTCAAATCGAACAACTGCTATCATGCGGAACTTCATGGCTCAGGGACGGAAGTGGCGAAGCAGCTGCGGCTTGCTAGACTTGAGTCGGAGGAGGCAGAGGGAGGTGGAGAAGGCTGAATTGAAATGGCAGCTGAAGGCTGGAGCTGCGAGAATGAAGGTTTCAATCAAGACCGACCTAACGATCCTTGGTGCCTTCCATTTACAAACCCCAATCGTCTTTTCTGTGATTGAGATTAAATTGACTTTCTGTGATTGAAATTAAATTGATTTTCTGTTATTGAGAATTCAAAGATGGTAAAGATAATGAGTTAGAATTGGAATGGGTGAACTTTCTAGAGGCTTGATGCCGAATGTGAATGTCAATTTTGGGGTGGTTTAGCAGCTGGAGGTGGAGGGGAATTTTCAGGTGGCATGGACGTTGGTGGCGGTGGAGGATGTGGAGGAGAGAGATTTTTTTCTTTTTTTAATATTTTTATAAATTTTGGACTCATTTGCATTTTTTAAAAAGATTAGGAGTAAGATTGCAATTTAGTCCTTATTTTTCTTTTCTTTTCTTTTTTATTTATTTATGTATGAGGGTATAATAGTCATTTTAGATTAAAAATTGGTGAAAAAGATGTTTTGCGCAAGAAAATGCAAAGGTAAGGACGTTCTGTACCAAAAAATCAAACGTATGGACGTTTTCCACAAAACCCGTCATAGGTAGGGACGTTTTGCGCCAATTACCCTTATATATATATATATAATTCAAACAAAAGGAAAATATTAAAATTAAATAAATAATATAAATAATATTTAATTAAATTTTAAAAAAAATCAAAGATTTGTATACAAAGAATATTTAATTAAACAATTTTAAATTAAAAAATTAAAAGGGAAAAAAGAATTTGCTAATTTGTTAAAAAGGAATATTTCATTTTAGTAATTATCAATTTAAGTATATTTCAAATAAAAGGAAATTATTAAACTTAGATAAAGAATATAAATATTATTTAATTAAATTTGAAAAAATTAAAGATTTGGTTACAATGAATATTTAATTAAAAAATTAAATGGAAAAAAAGAATTTTCTAATTCATTAAAAAAATATTTCATTTTAGTAATTATCAATTTCAAATTCTTTATTTAGTTATATATATAAAAAAACTCAAACAAAAGAAAATTATTAAAATTAAATAAATAATATAAATAATATTTAATTAAATTTGAAAAATTAAAGATTTGTTTACAATGAATATTTAATTAAATAATTTTAAATTAAAAAACTAAAAGGAAAAAAAAAAGAATTTGCTAATTCGTTGAAAAAGAATCTTTCATTTTAGTAATTATCAATTTAAGTATATATTTCAAACAAAAGGAAATTATTAAACTTATATAAAGAATATAAATATTATTCAATTAAATTTAAAAAATTAAAGATTTGTTTACAATGAATATTTAATTAAAGAATTTTAGATTAAAAGGAAAATAAGAATTTGCTAATTCGTTAAAAACAATATTTCATTTTAATAAGTATCAATTTTAAAATTCTTTATTTAATTATATATATATATATAATTCAAACAAAAGGAAATCATTAAAATTAAATAAAGAATATGCATATTATTTAATTAAATTTAAAAAAATTAAAGATTTGTTTACAATGAATATTTAATTAAAGAATTGTAAATTAAAAAATTAGAAGGAAAAAAAAGAATATTTCATTTTAGTAATTATCAATTTTAAAATTCTTTATTTAATTATATATATAAAAACTTCAAACAAAAAGAAATCATTAAAACTAAATAAAGAATATAAATATTATTTAATTAAATTTTAAAACATTAAAGATTTTTTACAATGAATATTTAATTGAAGAATTTTAAATTGAGAAATTAAAAGGGGGAAAAAAAAGAATTTGCTAATTCATTAATAAAGAATATTTCATTTTAGTAATTATCAATTTAAGTATATTTCAAACAAAGGGAAATTATTAAAATTAAATAAATATTATAAATATTATTTAATTAAATCTGAAAAAATGAAAGATTTGTTTACAATGAATATTTTATTAAAAGATTTTAAATTAAGAAATTAAAAGGGAAAAAAGAATTTGCTAATTCATTAAAAAAATAATATTTCATTTTAGTAATTATCAATTTAAGGGCTTGTCTGGTTCTGATTATCAGCAAAATTATAGCTGTTGTTGCACACAATGTTTGACTTTTTGTGTCATGACACTGCAACAATTGAAAAAAAAAACAAACGAACAAAGCAGTACAAAAATCATTTTTTGTTGATTTTAATCGTTCCCAAACATGGCCTAAGTATATTTCAAACAAAAGAAAATTATTAAAATTAAATAAATAATATAAATATTATTTAACTAAATTTGAAAAAAAATTAAAGATTTGTTTTCAATGAATATTTATTTAATTAAAGAATTTTAAATTAAAAAATTAAAAGGGAAAAATAGAATTTGCTAATTCGTTAAAAACTATTTCATTTTAGTAATTATCAATTTAAGTGTATTTCAAATAAAAGGAAATTATTAAACTTAAATAAAGAATATAAATATTATTTAATTAAATTTGAAAGAATTAAAGATTTGTTTACAATGAATATGTTATTAAAGAATTCTAAATTTTGTTCTTATAAGATTTGGAACTAATATTATCTATTAGCACCATATCTTTAGAACTATAAAAACATACCTACCGGAATGATCCATCGGTAGTATAAAAAAGAAATATATTTTTGTGGGATATCATTCTATCTAAGAATAAGAACAATTAAAGATTTCCCTTTCGGGAATGGAAAGAATTAAAACATTGTGAGAGAGAAACTTTGGATTGTATTCTAATTTTTTGTTGTGTGTTACAAATGAATGAATGTCTCCTTATCCTCCAATTACACCTCAATTTCTTCATCCTGCTGTGATTTGCATTGGCTTTCTTCATCTTCTTGTGATTTCTAATCGACAGGTATAGTGGGTTGTGTTCTAACTTTCTTCAATTTGTCCTATTGCGATTTCCAACGGGTTTCTTCATCTAACTGTGTTCATCTTTTTATGTGTACAGTTCTAATTTTGAGTTCATGAAATCGACAGGTTGTGTGTGAATATACGTTGTTAACTAAGAGAGTTATATAATTTTCCAATTTAATTTAGGCTTTATGTGATTAAAATTGTATGATCTTTGTTATTGTTATTTATTTTTTTGAAATTCAGATGGATTATTGAGTTCACAGTGCTATATTTTTTAGTTCTTTCTTGATAAATCGATTTTATTGTTTGCTTCCTTTTTATGGTGGATATTCGCGAGGCTTATATGTTAGCAAGTTTTCTAACGAGGAAATTTTGATTGGTTTGTAATTTACATAAATCTATGTTTGAGGTTCATGTATTGATTCGAATCAGATTTGAATTTGGTACTAAATTGCTGGGATTTTTGTGGGTGCATCTTGTCATTTTTATGAGTTAATATTTTGTTTTACTTTGATTGTCAACCTTTATTCTGGGTTTGATTACATTTAATTTTCATGGAAAATGTCAGTTTTCCACCCAAATTCCTATTTTGAATTGTTTGATTGTTATTTTTTTCAAGGAAAATATTTTCTAACTTTTAAAAATTTGCCTCATTTTCCTTGTTTTTAAGGAAAACATTTTCTTTGAGGGGAGCAGGTTTTTGTTTTCCTCGAAATAAGGAAAATATTTTCTTTTCTATAATATATTTTTCATACCACTTAGTTCAAGTTTAGGCAATCCGCCTTCCATTCACTAGAAACCAGTTCCAAATTTTTGCTAATATTCCCATCTTTTTCACATCTGATTCCACAAATGGGTGCAGGGTGCCCCGAAGGTATAATAATTTTTTAATTTCATTTACACTTTTTGTGATTAAATTGTCTGATATTTGTTATTGTTATTTTCTACTGGATTTAATCACTATATCCAATGCTTTACTTTTTCGTCGATTGATGAGATTGTGTTTATGAGTTCATGACTTTGATTTTCGACCTTTAATTCAAGTTTTGGCCAATCTTGATGCGACTTGATTTTTTTATTGTTTAGTAATCGTGGCTTGTTCTAATCCTAATTGGTCACTTATACTTGGGTTTAAAAGATCGCCACTGTGTTGGATAGGTAATGACTAATCATTGTTTTAAGTTAACTCTGAGATGTTAGACCTGTAAATGAGAGGATTTTGGTTCAATTTGATTCCAGTTTCTTTTTATTTTTGCTAGAATTTGTATTGTGGTTCAGTGTCAAGTATGATGATGTTTTTAGAAAAGTAAATTTTAATTTTCACGTTTTGGGTTTTCGAAACTGTTTACGGTTATTACATTTGTATCACTAATTATGAAGGTTATTATACGTTTAGTCTCGAAATTGTGGAGTTCGTGATTTTCCTTTTAGGTTTTTTGAAAAGAAAACGTAGTGAGGATTTTAAAGAAGAGCTTCACTTCAGGGGTGGACCCAGAGCAATTGTCTTGTGGGGTTAAAAATGAGAATTCAAAAATATTTAGAATATCATATCATTAGCGAAAATAAGTCAATACGCTATTACAACAATACTGGTGTGTTGGATGTTCTTACTACAATACAAAGTGTGAAATTCTTTGCTGCTATTTCAGTGCTCTAGATTCATATGATAAAATTATGGGAAATGAGAGAAAATCAAGTGCTAATTATGCACTGGAATCTGGATTAACCAGTTAAGCAATAATCTCAATTCAATCTCCTCACTACTGTTCTACACAATCTCAATTCAATCTCAATTAACCAAACTGCAAAATTCAATTCAATGAAGGAAATTCAATCTACTGTTCTATGCAATCAATGAAGGAATCAAACTCCAAACTCACAAATATGCATTCAAAAACACTAAAATCATATAAAACGCCGATGAACGAATGAAGGAATCAAACCCCAAACAATTAAATCATTTATGCATACCGTATACGCAGTCACAAAGGATAGAGTAATAACTAATAATCGAAAAAATCCAAGCTAGTTACAGACTTACAGTAAGCCGAGTAGCCGATTGTCGAAGGATGAAGAAGAATCGCCGACATGGAGGCGAAGCAGGTGGATGACTGGTCTAGGGCTCGAAGTAGAAACATGGACAACTGCGGCCTGTGGAACTGGAGGCTGGAGCTGCTGGATGCCTGTGAGTCAGAGGTTGAGGTCGATAGGGAAGAATAACACGCACGCAAAGGCAAATCGGCAGAGGCGAAGGTCGAGAGGAAAATGAATAATCGATGGAGGCTGCAGGCAGTTGGAATAACTGAGTCTGTGACCAGTGACCGTGATGTTTTTGATTTCTTAGATTGGGCTAGTGTAATTGGGCTTGTGTGGACCTGGGACTGGGCTTCTTGGTAATGGTAAGTGTTAGGTTTAAAAACACAACTCGAAAAAAATAAAAATTTGTGAGGTCATCTGACCCCATGTGGGTCCGCCCCTGCTTCACTTAGATGATTTGAACTCATACAGCATGAATGGGCTTCTGATAATAAAATATCTCTTATTTCTCATGATCACTTCCTGTATCGTAAAAATTGGCTTGAATAATGGCGAAAGTACACAATTAAAAATAAAACCCAAAAGATTCAGAATTTTATGGTTAATAATATTTGTGGCACCAAGTTCACTGCATTGTTATGTATATTCCCCTGTGTTCTTTTTTAATATTTTGCCACATCATTGGTCTATTGGCAAGGCTTGTTTGATAATAAAGCAAATTTTGATGTTTTCAATTTATGCATACATTGGTTCAATGAGAACTTCTCAAATCTTTGCACCTGAATGAACTTAGGGTCCGTTTAATTGCAGGGGTGGAAATGGGTGGAAAGAAAATGAATTTCAGGGTAAGTGATTGTTTAGAAATTGTTTTCTAGAGAATTGTTAATTAAGTGTGTTTGATTGGCAACATTTTTTACCCGAAAAATTTTAAAATTTTGTTTTCGCTTGGTTTTGTTTTATATGGAAATTGTCCATTAAAATGATAGTTTTTTCTACAATTGGTTATAAAATTTGTTTCCATTGCCAAAAAGTAAAAAAAAAATTCCTACAAAATCATTTTTTTTTTATCAAAGTTTAGTGTTCATTTGACTTTGTTTTATATGAAAATTGTCTATTAAATTGATTTTTTTTTTTTTTTTTTTTTTTACAATTGGTTATAAAATTTGTTTCCATCACCAAAAAAAAAAAAAAGGTTGAAAATCATTTACCACCAAAAACACGGGAAAATGTTTTCCTTAAAAAATTGGAAAACAAGTCACGTGAGGCTACTTTTGGAAAACAATTTCTAGGCCAAATTAATGCTATCCAACATGACTTTTGCAAGGAATTGGAAATGCTTTTCCATTTTTCAAGGAATTGGGAGCCAATCAAACATGGCCTTAGAGATATTTTTCCTTAGAATTCTCCAATTAGATGGCATACCCATACTCCTTTAGGCCAAATTGTGGTAACTTGCTCGTCTCCTCTACTATTAATAATTTTCCTAAGATTTCCACACTCTATTCCTCTGACAATAACTAGCTTCATGTTTCCTCTGTTTTCTATGCTTACATATTTTGATTAGTTCATGTATTCACCTGAACTGTGCATGTGAACGCTTAAAAATAAAATCGAATACAGTTGTGACTATAGTGATGATGAAATAAGTTGTAGAGTCGAGCTGGGGTACCAGGCTTTGGTTCACAGGCCGATACTTGGCTTTCTCACATTGGGGGGGGGGCGGGGGGGGGGGCTTTACCTGACCTTTTATATTCTTATGCTCTTTCTGTGTTTTAATCATATTTTATATTTATGAATTCTCTCTTTAGCTATCTAAAGCTTTTCTGGGAAAACAAAAAAAATTAGGTTTCCTTTTTTCTTTCATTTTCTCATGTTAATTACCAACTTCGATTATATTATATCTAAAATCCAATTTCTTATCTTCTTGTTGGTAGGTAATGTGCAAATGTGCAATGTTATTTTTTCACTGTCTTCCTCTTACTTTTGGTTGAAATCAGTGCGGACCCAGAGTTTCGAGTCAGCACGGGCGACCGTCGATCGTCGTCGCAATAAAATATTAAGAACCCCATTTGATACCCATTTTTTTGTTTTTGTTTGCAAAAAAATGTATTTTGAAATAGTGATTTGATGGAGAATGTATAGTTAAAAATAAAAACTTTTTTGAATTTACATATTATTTTATTGAAATATATGTGATTAAAAAAAGAGAGAAAAATGTATTTTTTTAAAAAAAAATGGAATCAAATGATGTATATAATTTAAATATAACAATTATTTTGTTCAAACTGAACATATATAATTTTGTTATAAAAATGAACAATATTTACCAAATGATATTGTGCCCTAATTTTGTATAATTTAGCATGATTCAATTTTTTTATAATTGCATTACAATCGTTAATATATAACATGTATTATTTTGGCAAATTTGAAATCAAATTTAATGAGTGCCATATTGGTCAAGTGGTCACCATCTTAGGGAGAGGTTGCGGGTTCGAATCCCCCTCCCTTACTACAATTAATTTTGGGCAAAAATTGGTAAAATTAAACATATTTCACAAAAAAATTGTTGCCAAAAGGATTCGAAATCAAAACCTCACATGGAGAATATGGGCTCTTTGCCAACTGAGCTACAAGACACAAGTGTAAATAAAACAGCTTACTATATATATAATGTGAAGCGTTTATTCATTTTCATAAAAAAAAAAAACTATTCCAGCGGATCCAGCACGAGCGGCCGCCCGGGCTCGCCGGGTGCTGGGTCCGCCCCTGGTTGAAATTTAAGAACCTTTCCAATATTTTTAATTGGACATTTGTTTTCAAACAAATTCCCTCTATGGAATTCTATTATCAGTGTTGCTATATATTTTACAAAAAATGCACTCCATTTATCTTGGTTCCAACATTTTTACATATTGTCGACATTTATTCATATTTTTCATTATCTTGTGTACGGATTCTTCTACTATAATGTTCATAATTAAACTACGTATGATGTAACATATGTGGTAATAGTTTTCCTTTTTCTTCATGTATTTGTTTTTGCTTACTTTCAGCTCCAACTATTCGATAATTTTTCTTCCTTTATTGATTGACATAATGGAACCATGTGCTCATCAAGAGTCCCGTTTGTGTAACGCCCAAACTAATTTTGAAAGTACACAGTCAATCACATATGCATTAATTCGTCAACGACAAAATAAAAAAATGAAGAGATCGACGACATCAAATTGAAACTAGATTCATTAATCATCGTAAAGAGTAATTCAGCCTATGTTATCTACAAATAATAATAATTCTCATGTTGTCCATGTACATGAACCTACAACACACCATCATTCTGAACCTTCTACTTCCAACAACGAAGCATCGAACACGTGTAATACTGAATTACAGGAAAGCTCTAACCAATTAAATGTATCGTGTATTGCATATGTATTACCGACATGCACATATTGTAAATATTGTGGTGCAAAAAAATCTATAAAGAAAGTAAATGCTTCTATTGTTATGATGGAAAAGTTAAATTCTGTATGTCTGATCCACCAATTGAACTATACAATTTGTTTGCTTCTAAAGAACCTACATGTATGAAATTCAAAAAATAAAAAAAAAAGATTGCCAATGAATATAATAATCATTTTACATTCACTTCATCTGAGGTAAAGTACAACAAATAACTATTTAAATCATACAGGGGTATCTACACATTTAGGATTCAGGGTCAAGTATATCATTACGTAAATCCATTTATGCCAAAAAATAATATGTCTTCTTGTATGCATTTATATTTTTATGACACAGATAATGAAGTGAGAATCGTATGAGAATTTTGTTCAATCTACTTTGATTAGTTTGATTGAAATCCTTAAAATAAATCCGTATAGTAGATTTTTTAGGTCTTTGAGTAATATAACGAATTTGCACGATCATCGAATACAAATAAAATGTGACCCAAAACTTGATCAAAGAGTTGTCAATACTCATACATCGTCTCAAGTTGCTGCCGTATGGGCCAAAGACGATGAAAATGTAAATGTTCGTACTTGAGACATTACTATCTATAGTCATTGTGGTGATTCAGACAATGTTCATTACTACTATGGTTGTTATGATCCTTTACAATATCATTTACTTTTTCCACATGGGGAACCTGGCGGCATGAAGGCATCAAGAGATGCAACATCAAATATTTTCTGTCTCAGCATCCGTTTGACTTAGATGGTTTTCCTAGTACAGTTACTTTCACATTTGAAATTATTGAAAAAGAGGATGAATGTATATGTATATATTTTCTTTATAGTTTCTACTTTCTACAATGTAAATTAATAAATGAATATATAATTTTGACATTTTTCATCATGTAGTACTTAATGAAACGAAGAAACGATCTCAGGTCTCTTATCGAGAATACTATTTTTACAAAATCCAGATTAGGTCTTCTAAAAAGTCTTTATTGCTTCACACCAGTAGATTATTTCAACAGTTTGTTGTAGATATGTATGTTAAGATTGAAACAACTAGGTTGAACTATTATCGTAATAACCTAAAATAAATTCGTGGTGAACTATATCAAGGTATTGTAGATAATGTTGAAAATGGAGAAATGAGAGGGTACAAAATTGGAAGAAAATATTTCCTGCCAATTCTTTTTACATGTCGATCTAGAGACATGCTAAGAAGATGCATGGGTGTGATACCTATTATGCAGCGATATGAAAAATCAGACATCTTTTTTACATTGACATATAATTCAAATTGGTTAGAGATTAAGTAAGAACTAAAGCATAATGATGAAGTTCAAAATCAACCAAATCTAATTGCACGTATATTTCGAGCAAAATTAGAAGAGTTAAAAAATGACTTATACTAGAAAATCGTCTTAGGCACTGTTGTTGCTCATGTATATATGATTGAGTTTAAAAAACGAGGGTTATCTCATACACATCTACTGTTGATTTTCAAATATGATCAAAAGATTTGTTGTGCTGAACAGGTCGATACAATAGTATGTCGTGAAATTTCTGGTAAAAATAAATACTAAAAATGTATGTATGGAGGCAAATAAAGGTAGCAAACATAAATGCCCTAAGCATTATTGTAACATGTCTAAATTTGGTGATAACTCATAATTGTTGTATAATCATGCAATAATGGCATTTTTGTTAAAGTTAGAGACCAAATACTAGACAATCGTTGGGTTGTACCATATAATCCTTATTTAAGTACGAAATTTGATCGTCACATTAATGTTGAAGTATGCTTTTCTATTAAAACTATAATATATTTGTACAATATGTATACAAAAGACATGATTGTATTAATTTCACAATTGATACAAATGAAACAGAAAAAGAAATTGATGAAATCTCTACTTGTTAAAATGCTAAATGGATATCTTCACCTAAAGGTACGTAGATGATTTTTTCTTTCAATTTGTCAGAAATTTGTCATATTGTTTATTCTTTACAGCTTTATATTCAAAATCACCAACAAGTGACATAAAATAGTTATGATAATTTATCTACTGTCATTGAGAATGAAAACACAAAGAGAATAATATTGACAGAATTCTTTTGAATGAATCAAACAAATGAATTTGCTCGAACGTTGTTGTATAGAGATTTTTCTACACATTTTGTTCTGAATACTAATACAAAAAATTGGACCCCAAGAAAGAAGTAAATTGTCATAACAAATTCTTTTCAAGGAGAACGTTATTTCCTTCGTATTCTTATTAATCATATTCGATGGCCAACATCATTTCTTGATTTATGAACTTCAAATGGGGTAACCGTTACAACTTATAAAGAGGATGCACTTCTACATGATTTATTAAGTGAAGATAATCATTGTGAAGAATGTTTATCTGAAACTATTGTTTACGAAATGATAGCTTCTTTAAGATGACTATTTGCTAGACTGCTTACGCTTTGCGACCCTAATCATCCAAAATTACTATGAGATAAATTTAACGCTTATATGATAGATGATTATCTACATGAAAATATACATACAGATATTGCTAAAGTACATGCTCTACAGGATATTGGTGGTTTTCTAGAATCGTTGGCTAAAAACTTAATAACTATGGAATAATTACATTCATTGTAAATATAGATGATAATGAAAGGTTGAGAAGAATGGTTATAGAGGAGACTATTGCATATGATGCATGTAAATTTATTATTATTTTTTTATATAGAGGAGACTATTGCATATGATGCATGTAAATAACAACAATTTGCATATGATGCGATTATGGAAAAAGTTAAATCGGAATCAAGTGGTTCTTTTTCCATTGATGGTCTAAATGGAACATGTAAATTTTTTTTATATAAAGCACTTCTTGCTACTGTAAAGTTTCAAAATTTGATTGCTTTAGCAACTACATCTTCTAGAGTATATACATCTCTATTACTTGGATGTTGAACAACTCATTCTAGATTTAAAATTCCTTTAGAAAAATGTGGTGAAGTAAGTTGCTTCGTTAGCAATCAATCAACTAGCTTTAGGAACTTTACTCAAAATGTGTAAGTTAATAATTTTGGATGAAACACCTATGGTAAATCATTCTGCAGTTGAAGTTGTAGATAAAATGTTCAGAGATATTACTAATTGCAATTTGTCTTTCGGTTGGAAAGTGGTTGTTCTCGAAGGAGATTTTTGAAAAGTTTTACCAGTTGTATCGAAAGGAAAACAAGAAGATATAATGAAAATTATCTTAGTCTTCTCTGATCTATGACATTTGTATGCATATCTACCATTAATTGAGAACATGATGTCTAAGTTAGATCCCACATTTTGTGATTATTTACTTAGAATTGAAGATGGAAAGGACGAAGAATATACTTGTAACTACATTAAGCTTCCAGAGAGTATCACTCTGCCCTTTGAGGACAAAATTCAATCTCTAAAAAATTGATAAATCATGTTTTTCCTAATATTAAAGCATATGCTGATAATTTACATGTGATGGCAAAATTAAGTTATTCTCACGCCTACAAATGAATGTGTTGATCATAGTAACAGAATTTTACTCGAACAAATTCCTGATCAAATTTTCATGTATTTTAGCTTCGACAAAGCAATTGAGAAGTCAGAATAGAGCTTACATGAAGATTTCTTGAATAGTTTAACCCCAAATGGTATTCCACCACATGAATTAAATTTTAAGGTAAATTATCCTATGATGTTATTGCGAGATATTAATCCTTCTGAAAGATTATGCAATGGGATGCGCTTTACTTGTTAAAATTTTTGAGAAGAATGTCATTCTTGCTGAAATCATAACTGGTGAGTACTGCGAAAAACATGTTTTCTTACCGAGAATTATTTTTATACTTCTTAAAACATATTGAAACTCAATTCTATTTAAAAGAACTTAATTTCCAATTAAACTATGCTTTGTAATAATAATAAACAAATCAAAGGGTCAAATACTTGATTTTCTTGGTTGTGACTTCCGGAACCTGTTTTTTGTCTTGGTCAATTTTATGTAGTATTATGAAGGGTTACAAAAAGTACAGATATAAAAGTTTTTGGTGAGTTTCTGTTTGTTGTTAGTAATGTTGTACTTTCTGGAGTAATTGTAAATTTAGGGGTTGTTTTGCCCTTTCACCAATACTGGAATCTTCAATTTTTTTATTCATTTTTAAGTTCTTTCAAAATTCAGGAATTTGGAAACATTGTGTCTGATGACTTTTAGACTTGGGACATTTCTTTTCAACAATTTGCATCAGTTTTATTTAAGAGCCAATCCTGAACTGGGGAGAAAGTTTTGAAAATGCTGTTGACAATGTTTGATTTCCACCCATGTGTGAAATGATTTCTCTCATGGTATTAGGTCATTGCGAGGATTTTTATGCTAGAGTTACTTTTTTTTTTTTTTTTTTTCCCAAATGTACGAGACTGAATGTACTTCACGATAATTCAACACATTTAACACACTAATATTACCTTCAAAATATCTAAGTCCGTGCAAAGACCAGTTGTTAGAAAAGAATATAAATAAAAAATCGAATTTGATTATTTTTTTTATTAACTAAAATATAATCATTTTGTTAAAATAAAATACATAGGTTTTCAGGAATAGCATGCTTTACAAGATTTTCTTTAACGCGTGATGCATGAATATCACAACTTACAAATTTATTTATAAACACATAATGTGACGAGATTTTATTATGTTAAAATCTCATCAACCAATTTAAAAAAAAAAAAAAACTTCTCAACTTTCATTTTGGCGCCCCATCAATCTATAAAAAGATTATGTAAATAGTGATGTACAACAAATATTTTTCTTTTCTTTGTGTTACTCTTCTTGATTCGACTTTCAAACCTTTTGATCTTCTAGGATTGCATTAATTTTTACATGTGACCTTCCCGTATCGAGTGGCTCGAGCGTCCCTAGTGTGTATCACACTCATGGTACACATCTCTATCCCATGTCCAGTACACGAGGTTGACACGTTGAACTCCAAATGAATTTAATTTTTATAAGAGAACTAATCAGACCTAATTACACTAAGTTTCAATAAATTTATCTTAATCGGGTTAACTCATGATCGATCAAGATAATTTATTAATCTCGTTCTACTGCACTGAAGAACGAGGTTGCATTGTCGGCCTAATTCAAAATACTAAAATTGTATAATTAATAATTACATCATCTGACTTATTATCTCCAACGATCATTTCGAATATTCGAAACAAGATTAAAATGACCAAAATGTCTTTTTTAAATCTACGTAAGTTTTCAAATCTCGTTTTCTACTTGACTCCTCCTTGTGATCCCTTCACAATATCAATTAAACAATAATATCAAATTAGTGAACTTGGATGTAATGGTTTACTAGAAAAATCCTTGAGATCGTGATCTTGTCTATTAAATACAATTCCATATTGCAAATTTATGTCCCCGTTATTTCACGTTAACTCCAAAGGCATCGAGATACAAAAATTCAACGTGTACAAATTTAGAAAATGCAAATTTGGATGATTTTAGTGTAAAAAAAATTGAATAATGTTATCTCGCACCGTGGATGTTAAAACACTAGTTTAAGTAACAATACATGATAGATTTAATGAAAAATAAAATAAAATAATTTATATTTAAATAGATTTCTCACGTTAATTATATCTAAATCAATATTTTTAACATATGCTAAATAATATTATTATAAAAAATTTGATTAAAAAGTCAAATGCTACGTTATGCAAATTTTAAAACTGCAAAATTTTGCCATTCGTCAACTAAAGCTTTTTAGGCAGTCGTAGTGGCATTTAGGGGTGAAGCTAATTTTCCATTCGTCGAAAACGTTTTAAAAATTCACCACCGTCCATGAGTCTTCCATGGTCTTAAGTCCGCCACCACCGTCCACTACTCCGCCGTGGCCATGAACCCACCACCGTCCATCCCCACCGTCAATGTAAACATTTCTCACAAAGTAAACACATCAAAAAGAAGCAAAAAAGTGACTTTGCATCAAGTACAATTGGACTTTAGCCACTTACAAACTTATATAAATTAACTGCAAAATTACCCCCACCTTAAGATTTAAGAAGACAATTTTCTTGTTTACAGAGTATTTGTTTATTCGAAATCCTTGGAATATTACGAAAATTCCTAAACATTTGTCGAAACATCGTAAATGCCTTTTTGATTTATCCATTGTTAGTTCCCATTTAACTATTTAAGTACCAAGAATAGAAGAAATAGAACCAAAGGCCGAACTGTAATTATGCAGCCTTCGACAGTGACGAAAGAACCCACAAATCCTTCTCGTTTTGTATCCGAATTTGGCTCTTTTGTGTTTAATAATTCGAGGCTCAATCGAGATGGGAACTCAGCAATTTTAACGAACTACTTGTATTTTGATGCAAAAAGGGAGCCAAAGGCTTTGGCTTCATTGAGTTTGAGCACCAAAGGTTCTGCCTTTAGGTTTAGAAGAGCGTTGAATCTGTTTAACAGAGCTATTAAGTTCCACTGTGAGAGAATTCCACTTGGTTTTGCTGAGTCTCGGGTTAATTCTGAGGAGAATAATGGGTTTAGAAACGATGGGAATGGGGTTTTGGAGAATTCGCAGGAAGTGCCGGTTAGTGGTGATTCTAAATGTCCTAAGAAGGTTTTGATTTTGATGAGCGATACAGGTGGGGGTCACAGGGCTTCAGCCGAGGCCATTAAGGCTGCTTTTCGTGAAGAGTATGGAGATGATTATCAGGTTGGTCTCTGGTTGATTTGATTATATTTTATTGCTTTGATAAATGATCGATTTGTTTGAATTTGATATGGAAAAGATGATTTAAGACCTAACCTCTTGTTATGAAACAAAATGAAAATCACAAGAAGCAATTCTATGACACTTAATTGTAGTTTTTCACCCTCGAGCCGTGGCAGGTTTTCGCTATGATGGAGAGGAAAAGTATAAAGTTTTCCTGGCATTTCTCGCACCTTCGAAAGGCCACCATATTTCTCGATTTATGTGGGGGTCTCTTCGTGCAGGGGACATGCTAATCTACTTTGTATGGTTCCAATTTTGTTGGATGTTACTGAAGGGACAAACACTATAAAATAATAAGAAAGGAAAGCGGGACAAATATCATGAAAGGCTACCGGGAATATTCACCAATATGCTATGCCTCCTTAAAATCCTTTATATAGTATAATTATTGGTGCAACCTATTGCATGTATTGAATATCTATTATGATTAGGCGTCACACAATCCAATACTATATGCAAGAACGAGGACAAAACACATTATGATTGCCATGTCTGTGCATTGTGCTTTATACATTCCCCTTGCTTCAAGTATCAGCAGAACCACATGTTTTATTTTATTTCCTTGTTCATTCTGTTTTGTGTTGTTAAAATGTGTATGTTGCAGGTGTTTGTTAGTGATTTATGGACGGATCATACGCCATGGCCATTCAACCAACTGCCGAAAAGTTATAACTTCCTGGTTAAACATGGAACTCTGTGGAAGATGACATATTATGCTTCAGCACCACGTGTGATTCATCAATCCAATTTTGCAGCCACATCAACTTTCATTGCTCGGTAAGGCTGTTTCTTAATCCTATCTAATTACCTGCACTTATCTGTCAACATAACTGGGTATAGTTGTTCCTTTGGGGCTACTCGTAGAAATTACAAGTTCGTAAAATCTGAAAGAATATTACTGCTGTCTGGAGAGTGGTAGATCTGTTTCCAATGTGAATTCCCACTTGCAATCTTTTTCTTCTTTGGAATGATAATCTTAATGTTTTTTATTAAAATTATATCAATTATTTCAAAACATTACTGTAGGGTTGTCATTTGATGAAGAAGATTGTACAACTTTAGGTTTGGTTGTACTTGAATAGTCTAATTTATTATTTATTTTTAATTATTCTGTTGATTGCAATTGAAGCACGGATTCTGTTTTCTATACCCTTGAGGCAGAAATTGATTAAGACCTGCGTCTATTTTGGCATAAATTGTGAACTGGTACAATGGCGTGAAATCCAGCCACCTTGGAACCAGTTTTCACTTATTGACATGTATTTCATACGACAGTATTCCGATTAAAATTAATCCTTGAAGGCTTGAACTTAAAAGTCACAATACTTATTTGAACCTCAGTGATGAGTATTTAAGGTTATAATTCTATTTTAGTATTATTTTTATTTGCAATGAAGTTAGGAACTCTGACAAAAATGATATTTATAAAACTGTATTGTTCAATTGCAATGAGGGTCATGGTTGTTGGTCGTCGATTTTAGTGGCCATTAGGCTACTACTGTGCTTGCAATTCTCTTAATTTTTCTTTTTTCTCTAGAATTTCTATCCTCTTATAAATCCTGTTGCAAGTATATGACACGATCCTCGTGGATTTTACAATTTGCAAAATTCTACGTAACAGATGGATTATAATCTTCCCTGCTCAACTTTCCAATTCCTGGTCGATCCACTTTAACATAAATTTGTCTGCAGAAGCTTTTTATTTATAGAATTTATTAGTTCTCACTAGTTTTACTCTCTCTCCACAGCGATGTTGCTAGAGGATTGATGAAATACCGGCCAGACATTATTATCAGTGTCCATCCTTTGATGCAACATGTTCCACTTCGTATCTTGAGGGCTAAGGGTCTTTTGAAGAAGATAGTTTTTACCACAGTGGTAACAGACTTGTCCACTTGTCATCCTACATGGTACACTCAGCAGCCATTTGCCTATTATGCTATTTTTTATGTAGATTTGATTTATTTTGTCTTTATGTGTAGGTTTCATAAGCTTGTAACAAGATGCTATGGCCCTTCAGAAGAGGTAGCAAAACGAGCACTAAGGGCTGGTCTTCAGCCTTCTCAAATTAAAGTTTATGGCCTTCCTGTACGGCCTTCATTTGTGAAGCCTGTTCGTCCCAAGGTTGGTTTAGTTTCTATTTTATATATAAGATAATGATTGTCTGTCACATTGATTGCATAATTGGTGTTTGAGTGTGTTTGCAATTAACCTTTAGCATGGTTTCCATCTTTCTTTTGTTACTTGGTGGGTAACTTGTTTTAATAATTCAAAGCTCATAAGATTGCTTCTTTTTTGGACCCATTTTCAGCAATAAATCAGCTCGATCTTCTGCGTTTGATATCTTTTGCTTTTTTCCTTTTGATCTATCTGTTTGCTCATTTCTTCCTTCCTCAAAACAAGAAGGGGGAGACATGTCCATGGCAGGAACTGTTTTAACTTGGATTGGTATGAAACGTTTGTGGAACTTTATGCTATGGTAATTTAGTAGTTCTAGCTTTTATGTACAATTTCTTGAGATGTGGAACTTCTTTTGGGAGGTGGACTAGGGAAAGAAGATTAATTTTAGCATTTCTGTAATCTTTATGCATGACTTGATATTATCTCATTGTTTGCTGAATCATATCTTAAATTCTTCGAAAACCTTTTATACTCCCTCAAGTTCGAAAGTTATATTTCTACCTTTAGAATGCATTGAGGAAGGAAATGGGAATGGATGAATACCTCCCTGCTGTTTTACTAATGGGTGGTGGAGAAGGCATGGGTCCCATTGAGGCTACTGCAAGAGCACTCGGTGATGCATTGTACGATGAGGCTCACAAGAAACCAATTGGTCAGGTTCTTGTGATTTGTGGCCGCAATAAAAAGCTTGCCAACAAACTGCAATCTGTCAACTGGAAGATTCCCGTACAGGTACTCGTCCAAAAAACTCTTGTCATTGCCTAAAGGAGCAATACCATTTCAATCCCTTTAGATGAGAATAGTTAATGGAATTGTAAATTACGGGTTCTGTTGGGATGACTTACGGGAGAGTCACTTTTGCCTTTTTAGGTGAAGGGGTTTGTCACAAGAATGGAGGATAGCATGGGTGCTTGCGATTGCATTATCACTAAGGTATGTTACTCGAGTCAGTTATTTCAGCATTGCTTAAACTTTTTTTCCGCCCGATGTTGCTATAAAGAAATCTGAAAATATAAAACTTGTTATCATCCATTTGACACTATAGGACATGTTTAGTACACCGATCGGTTGATCTAGATGTATAAGATTTTAGTTCATTTTTCTTCTTTAACAGTGTCTAATCCATTTTAACAAACATGCCATACTGGTTATCTGCAGGCTGGTCCAGGAACTATTGCGGAAGCAATGATTCGAGGACTTCCTATAATTCTAAATGATTACATTGCTGGTCAGGTAACCATGATTTCCCCTTTTTTTTTTTTTTTGGCAAAATCGAGCAGTCCTTCCTGATTGAACTGGTCAAGCTTACTGGTCCTTTTGCCAAACATGTTTTCCAAATTCACCTTTTTACTTATAAAACATATTTATTTAGGAAGTCTTAAAAGTAATCTTTATGCAGAGCCAAACATGCTCCTATTAGTTAGTATAATTTAGTTAGTAACCAGAGCATGCCACGGACCTATCGGGTATGTTTGATATACAGTACTGGACGGTAACTTCATTGCATGTTTGGCAAAGCTTATAAGCAATCATAAACTGGTCAAACTCTATTTTTATCCACACATTGTAGGTCCCACAACTTTTATCTAATAAATGCTTGTACTTGGGATCATCAACTATTAACTTGCCAATCTAATTTCATACTCAAATTTCTTCTTTAATACAGGAAGCTGGGAACGTGCCATATGTTGTCCAAAATGGATGCGGGAAGTTTTCGAAGTCTCCAAAAGAGATAGCTAATATCGTTTTTCAATGGTTTGGTCCAAAACAAGACGAGCTCAAAGCCATATCGCAAAATGCAATGAGGCTTTCAAGGCCAGATGCTGTATTTAGGATTGTTCATGATCTTCATGAATTGCTCAGAAACAGAAACAATGTACCCCCACAGTACTGTGCAGCTTGAATTTTATAGAAACCTTATATATATATTTTTTAAGTTTTCAATAAAAATATGATTATCAAAATCATAAATACACCAAATCAATAATGCGTTATTCGTACCAAAAAAAATGCAATGTTCATAAACTGGATTTGGACTAGGGTGGGGTTTTTGTTTGATTTATTTCCTTTTTAAGTTTTAGCATGTCTGAAATTTTTGATAGATGATTTCAAAATAAGAAAAGTACTACTTACCAAACGATAATGTGCGTGCTTTTTCTACCTAGGCAGGGCATTTTCTCTTGTTCCCCGTGTCTAGGCCTAGTTTATGGGTTACCCTTCTTCTTAGCACAGAAAGGGACACCATGCGGCAGTAGTCTGCTCCTCTAGACTACCTTTTGCCTTTTTTCGATCGTATTGGAACGAAAGTAAATTTGATCACAATTTAAAGAAAGCTTACAACATGAAATTAAAATGCATTGAAATAAACTTGATTATTGATTGTTGGAAAGCTGAACATTACAATGGCTAGTGTAGGGGGTGAACACTAGAAAGTTTGAAAATGTTTGAAAGACTAATACCTCCTATAATAGACTTCGAAACAAAAACTCAACAGACGGTAGTAGACATCTTTAGGCCGAAAAATCATACTAAAATTTTTTAATTTCTATCTATTTAAATAAATTATTTATAATGTGCGGTCGAAGTTGGGCAAACTACGGCTGCGATAGGATCACGGGGCTTAAGCAAAGTTGCAGTTCATGACATTCTCCCTCATTTGTTTTGGCGACGTCCTCGCCTCCTCGGAGCCATTGAGTATTCTTCTCGTTGTTGCATCCGCTCCATTTGACTAAGTATTCTTGAAGATATTAGTTTGGTGGCTAAGAATCTTTTTAGCAATCTTCTCAAATTAAACACCGGTCGCTTTAGACTGTAGACTTTTTGTACCGGTACTTGCAGTGTGGGTAAATAACGGTTGCTGACCAGTAGTAAATTCAAAAGGACTCTTATTGGGAGAAGAACTCTTTTGAGCATTGAAACACATCCAAGTCACATCCGAAAGTTTTACCTAAATTTGATGCGAAGTAGAGATGAAGTGCCGAAAATAGTCTTCTAACATAGAATTGAAGCACTCCGTTTGTCCGTCTGATTGTTGGTGAAAACTAAAATTCATGCTCAAAGTTGAACCAAGAAGTTTGAACAACTCGGTTCAGAATATGCTAGTAAATCAAGAATTTCGATCATTGACGATAGGCAATCCCCAGTATTTGACGATATGTTTGAAGAAGAGTTGAGCTGTCTCTTCGACTGATATATACTTGGGCGCTGTAGTGAAAGTTGCATCTTTAGATAAACGGTCCACCCCGATGATTATAGTGCCAAAGTCTTCAACTCTTGGCATTCCATCAATGTAGTCCATCGATCCATCTCGACTGATCTATTCGGAATGGAAGGGAGCTTCAGTAAGCTTGCCTTTTTCTGATGATCTGCCACATCAGCTGACGAACAAGATAAGTTTTCTTAGAAGTTGCAATGTCGTCCTGCCTTTGAGGCCAATAGTATGCACATTGTAGTAGTACAGAAGTGTACTTCACGATAGTCCCAATTTCCAACACTTTTCCCACTTGTTTCCAAAGCTCTGGTTGATCCATACAATATAGTGCCTTGGTGGGAGGTTTGGCGCCCGGAACAAAGTTCAGTCTCGCGATCAATTACCCTCCTTAGTGGTAATTTCCTTGATAACTCATCCTGCAAGCTGTCTTCAATTTCCTTAGGCTTTGTGATAGGCTTTGGAATCGAGTCAGTTGTTTCTTCGTTATCCTCTACTCGAAGAGTGTATAAGAATGAGGGTTCATTCCTCTTGAAACCCTTACGGAATTACATGGCCGAAATGCTCTTTCTCGTATGTTTGCCCAACTTGTGTGGGGATAATGAATGATTTACTACCCATCATTATTAAAGAGTTGGAATGCGGCAGCACCGCTGTCTTTATATCCTGAAGATATTCTAATCCCAGAATGAGCTTGAAATAATCCATCTGAACTGCCGACAAATTTGTCCTCCCTTCGAAGGAACCTACTTTGATCGGCACAGATTTTATTATTCCCGCTATTGGTTGAGCAACGGAGTTAATTAATTTGACCTTCCTCTTACCTCTTTCTAGAACAAGTCTGAGCCGCTCTACTTCGAAACTTGCGAGGTAGTTGTGGATAGCACCGGTATCCACCATAGCCCTGATTGGCTTCCCATTGATCCTCACATCAATGTACATTAGGCCTTTAGTCCTACAAATGCGATTCGGTTCTTCAATCTTTGGCTCTTTCGAGGGAACTGCATCCCTTTTAGTAGCTCGGTGCGATAGTGTATTGCACCAATGGAAGAATGCACCAACTTCATCCTCATTCTCTTCAAAGTCGGTATCGCCAAGATAGTGTATTGCACCAATGCAAGAATGCACCAACTTCATCCTCATTCTCTTCAAAGTTGGTATCGCCATGACAACTAGCTTGTGGGGTATTTTGTTTTGAACTCGAGCCACCAATCACTAGTTGACAGTATGCATTCACCATCCGTTTATGAGGACACTCCGCCACCCGATGAGGTCCTTCACATAAAAAACACTTCAATTTAGGAGCGACATCCGATCTGCCCTCCTTTGCTTTTCCATGGTACTGTCGTTGTAGTTTCCTTGACGGCTGTTTTGATAATTTCCTTGCAAGTTATTCGACGGTTGCCTTGATAGGCTTATCCCCTATTTTGAGAGTAACGCTCTCCTCCATTTGAGTTTGAGCTAGGTCTATAAGGTCTCTTTCCACCTTCAACAGATTGACTATTTTCCGAAGGTCGATCCTCTCTCGATTTTGGTTGATAGTCACTTAAACATTCAGTAGCTCCCATAGCCGCGTTCAAGTCAGTGACCTTCTCTCTCTGAAGTTCCGTACGTGTCCACGGTTCCAACCCTTCCATGAAGGTGAATAGCTTATCATTTTCCGACATATCTCGAATGTTCAGCATATGTCCTGAAAAGGCTTTCACATATTCCCTAATGGATCTTGTGTGTTTCAGTTCTCGTAAAACTCGATGTGCCTCATATTCCACATTCTCTAGGAAGAACTAAGATCTGATTGCTTCTTTGAGAAGATCCCAAGAATAAATTCGGACCTTGTTGGCCTGAATATTAACATACACGTCCGCCACTATAGTTTTGCATCTCCACTTAGATACATGGTAGCTGTGGTGACCTTTTTCGCTTTGTCCTTGATCGAAGCCGCAAAAAAGTATTAGAAGTTCTCAACTTCTTTAGCATCGCGTGCCCCTCCGTAGGTACACGGTTCTGGAATTTTGAGCCTATGCACAGGCTCTTGTGCGGTGGCTTGCTTATTGCCAACCGCGCGTTGAAGCACTAGTAACCGAGCTCTCAATGCTCCCATCTCATCCTGCAGATCAAGTATGATAGCAACAGGTTCAGTCATAGCTGCGCAAGCCTCTTGGCTTTCATCCAGTTGAATGCGTAATACCCGAATTTTCGTCTATGCCACCTCGACCTTTTCTCTGAGGCTCTCCATGATAAAACACAACCTAGTGTTTGTCACCTCAAGCGCCTCTAAACTCTGTTTGGTGTTCCTCTTTTGAACATCTACCACCTCTGTGGTGTTCGAGGAATTTGGATCTAGATCCATAACTCTCTTATCAAGGGTATTGAGCAGCAGCTCTAATACCAACTTTCACGAGTTATCCTTCTTCTTAGCATAGAAAGGGACACCATATTACAATAGACAAAAACAAGAAATTACAATGGTTAATGCAGGAGGCGAACACTAGAAACCTTGAAAATATTTGAAAAACTAATACCATAATAGATTTCAGAACAAAAACCCAACTGACGGGGGAGTAGACGTCTTTAGGCCGAAGAATCATACTAAATTTTTTAATTTTTATATATTTAAATAAATTATTTATAATGTGCGGTCAAAGTTGGATAAACTACGGTTGCGATAGGATCACGAGGCTTAAGCAAAGTTATAGCCCGTGACTAGGGTTGTCCGTGGGTCGGTTCGATTCTGCTCGGTTCCAAAATTTTCGGGTATTTAATAAATGGACCCGTCGGGTCCAAATATAATTATGGAACCGTTCGGGTTTGAGTTCGGTTCCATGCCATAATTAATTTTTTTAACATTTACAGTAACACTACATAAATATAACTAATGACATTTCATTCGTAACTTTTACAAATTAACGTAACCCAATTCAAAAATATATAAATAACTAGCTGTCGAATAATATTAATTCAATGCATACAAATACAAAAAAGTAGATATTAATATTAAAATGTCGGTGATCCATATTTAAAAATTGAGGCCCAAGGCTTAAGATTATGAAATGATTTGATTTAATTAATTATTTTGTTAATTTATTTAGAAAAAAATAATTTAATTTAATTAATTCAATAAAAAATAAAAAAAAAATTATTTAGTTTCGGTTCTTATTCGATTATTCAATTCTTGGTCTAGACCCGAGACTCGACCCATGCCCATCGAATATCGATTCGAGTACCTGTTCGGATATTTAACTTATGAAAAATCGTTTGATTCGGTTCGGTATGAGACTTTTGGACACCTCTACAGGTGACACCTAAACACGGTTAGTGGATTTAAAGAGAAAGAAGCTGATTTAAGTGAAAATGTTTACACGATTAATTCAAGGATATTTATATTTTCACCGAATGAAGATCCCCAATTTTTGTTCATTTTTCATTACGTCCTAACTTTTTCTCGATGCATATCTTGTATATAATGAAGATTTCTATTCAAACAATTTGTTAAGGTGCTTTGAATGAAGGACAAATATTTTGTCAAACTTTTGTATTTATTATTTACTTTGCTTATCCAAAAATACAATGGACTAATAAGTTGTTTTTTTTGCCTTCCTAATCGAATTTTCAGATCGAAACTTTCATTAGAGACAAAGCGTCTGTTTGTGAGTCATTTTTAGAGAATTTTAATTCAAAATTTAGCCATTATACTAAATATGGATTCAGAAATCAACAATATTTGTCCGAGGTTGTAGAAAGATATTACCAAAATGCCCTTTGTACTGTAATGTAGAGTGGGGGTGGCGTTTTTATGGGGGGATATTAAAGTAAATCAGAAATATAATTGTAGATTGCAATCAATTCATGTCAGGCTTTCTGATGAAATTTATTGTACAATGGCATATAACGGCTACAATCTAGATTAAAATTAGGTAAAAATGGCTCCAAGACGAGCACAAAATATATTAATTATAGAAGGTCGTCGATCAGGAAAAGTTGGAAATATAAGTACGAAAATGAATACATATTAATATTCACTGTAATTATAAAAAGATATAAATAACAAAAAGTGTAGAGCTAATATAATCACCCTTAATTCTTGAAAGGCTAACAAGTCCCTGTAGTAGTTATTCCTATATCCTCGATTGAAAATTCTTAAAGTAATTTGTCGTTAACATTAAATATTTTTTAAAACTAAAGACCAAAAAAAAAAAAAGATAATGGGAAAAATCTCAAAAGTCTCGTCATCGTACCTGAGAAACTAGTCCACGTCAACCACTTTTCTGACTCCCTTACACGCCAAAACTAGAAGAATTCACGCGTTCAAAATTTGACACCTATTTTTGGGTAATTCTTGGAAATTCCACCAATGGGTCAAACCCCCCAGAAAACAAACTAACATTCAACACACTTTTAAAACGAAACCCCCAAATTCGCAATAATTATCTTTAATAATCTCTTTTCTTGAAGAAAAGAAAAACATGATGGAGTCCTCCTAACAGAAAACGAAAAAGAGGGAAATATACCAGAATAGTTACGAATTTATTTATTTTATCTTGTGGGTTTTTGGTTTTCGGTGTTGTATTGGATGATGGGTTGGAAATACAAAGCTGGGTTAGGGATGATTGGAGCTTTTGTGCTGATATGGGTTACTTCTGCAGAGGTTACTCAGGTTGGCCTTTTCAATTTTTTATTTTTATTTCAATTTTCTTCCTCTAAATTATGTGTTCATGCATTCATTTCTATATTATGCATGTATTTAACCTTTTTTTTGTTGTCGTTTTGTTCATGGAATTTAGTCAATCGTGCAAATTTTACATGATTCCTGATTATATTTTCTTTAATAAGTAATCTGAACAGTAGAGCTACATGCTCTGTGAATTCAAGCAGAAGCTTTTAGGATTTTGGGTTTACAAATTGCTGGAAATGGAGTAGTTTGGATTATTTTTCGAAGTGTGAATGATCAAGAAGAGTAATTATTATGTAGATCAATGAGGCATAATCTCTTCCTTTGCAAATTTTAGCAAAGTGAAGAAGGTGTGCAACGGATATTGCAGTATTTTCTGTCAAGACTATGGAAGTTATGGTTTTGATTGGATTTCTTGTTAACAATTCAGTCTTTCTTAATGGACGCGAGTCTCAAAAGAAAACACGTGCTTTAGTTTAGCTGGAGGCAACATTTCCAAAATGAATATACAAAGGGATATCTACAATTATTCATATATCTTTTTCTTTCCTAGAAACATGTTGGAGATGCACGTTTTCTTGTTGAATAAATGATATCCAAAATAGACTGTCTAAAGTTGTTGCATCCCTGAGACTGAACTATGTTATCTAGAGGAGGGAAACTAAAACTTAAGAAGCTTTGAGGGTTTAAGAGCATCAGATATGAAGTTCGTCATTCCCTATATGTTTTAAGTCAGAAAATATGAATTAACTAATTATGCTCGATAAACAAAATGGGACAGCATCCAGTAGTAGACCATATTGTTAAAGCTGCAGGTCTGATTTTAAGTTAATGTTTGGTGCCACTATTTTTCGATTATTATAATTCCTTTTGTAATATATTTTTTGATGCAAGACAAACACTTCTGGATTCCAGAGTTAAATTTGACTTTATTGAAGTTTTGCAGAAAATTTTCACAGACTACAGACAACCATTTGCTCTTACATATCTGTGGATATCTCTAATGGTTGTCTACCTTCCAATAGCATTCTGCAAAGATTGGATTTCCAATTTACTGAAAATGAATCGGATTACTGAACTTCATGGCGAGGATTATCTCTCTAGTTCGTTGGTTGAGCTAGACTTTCCTTTCAGAGTCGATGAAGCACAGTACGATTCAGATGGAGCTTTGAAGAACTATCTTGAGATGGACATGAATTTGGGTGACACAGAAGCTGGACAACCATTGTTATTTAAGGATTCAGAAGATGAGGAGTTTCACATGCTTGACAATCCGAAGGAAGTCAGCTCATTGGAAGTCATTAAATGTAGCTTATATCTCGCTCCCATATGGTTTGTTACAGAGGTAATCATATGCAAATTATTTGCTTTTTTTTTTTAAATTAATACTAATTCAATAACACCAAATACAACTATTTTAGGAAATGTTTCTTTTACTAAATAATTATTTCAGAAATGTGGCTCAATGAAGTGATTGAATTGCCGAGTGAGTGCACAATCTGACTTATTTAAGTATTGCATTAAACTATCTATCTCATTACCATCTACCTCCAAGCATCAAAAGAAAAAATGTCGGTGGTTCTTTATTGCTTTTGTTTCCAATAAGATCAACGTTTATAGTCGTTCTTTTGTTCCTGGAGTTTAACTGGTTTTCTTACTTGGATGTATTGCATGCAGTACTTGTCAAACTCTGCCCTGGCAAATACCAGTGTTGCAAGCACAACTGTCTTGACCTCAACATCAGGGCTCTTCACACTTTTCTTTGGAGCACTAATTGGGAACGACTCCGTAAATGTTGCCAAGGTTACTGCTGTTCTGATCAGCATGGCTGGCGTTGCAATGACTACCATGGGGAAAACTTGGGCACCTGATGAAATGCTTAGTGTCTCTGAGTAAGTCGAGTCAGTACCTTTTATCTGCAGTAAACTTTTATTTGTTGTGCTGCATGCTTATATGCATTATTTACACTCATCTTTATGTAAAAACTGCACGTGCTTTTATGGAAACAGGACAGTCTACAAGTTATGTTTGACATTCAGACCATTTATATTCTTTTCCAATTTCAGAATTAATATTCAAGTGCAACACAAAATGATTGCATGCCACTAAACATATTCAGATAGACAGTGCAAGAAACCCTGATGACTAAACCAGTTCCATCTATCTCCAGAGCTAATCATAAGTGTCTTATTGGGGTCATGATCGTGTCATTTTAGTTAATGTTTCTATTGGTAATCTTAATAGAGATTAACTTCTGTTCTTCTCATTTCACGTAGTACTAGAAGGCATACTATTGTCGGAGACATTTTTGGTCTTCTCTCTGCAGTTTTCTATGGCCTGTTTACAGGTAAATCTAAATTGTGGTTGACAAAGATTTATTAATTTTAATCAAACAGTTTGATCCAGTTAAATCAGTAATACTGTTTTCTCGTCTCAATTGTCGTATAATTTTACGGTACTTTTCAGTGCTGCTCAAAAGATCTGCTGGAACAGGAGAAAGGGTTGATGTTCAGAAGTTCTTTGGATATATCGGACTTTTTACTCTCTTGGGTCTCTGGTGGCTTGGTAAGAGACCAATATTTGCTGTGTAGTTCCTTTCCAATTTTTATAGTTCAGGGACGGACACTTTCCCACTTCGTAACTTGTTAAAACTCAGATTATTTTTTTTCTGTGTTGTCGTTCTTCTAATTATTGTCTGTTTCGTCAAACGAAAGAATTAATCTTTGCTGTGACAATACTGAATCCATGTTATAATAAAATTTTCTGGTGTGGCAGCTTGGCCACTTAATGCCCTGGGAATAGAGCCAAAGTTCAGATTTCCAAGTTCAGCATCCACCAGCAAAGTTGTGGTGCTCAATGGCTTCGTTGGAAGTGTTCTATCAGATTATCTATGGTATCGACTCACTTCCTTGTGTTATATTTCTACGTTTACCAATTTGGACAAAAAAATCTCTATTGTTTCTGATAAAAGGATTGTCTTATCCACCCATATTCGAAGCACATTCCCTACTCAACAGCACACTGACTTCTCTAAGTCGATCCTAATCTATCCTTTCATAAAGTATTTGAAGATACTGATATAACTCATCCTCAGAACTTGAGTATTTCAAAGGTTTCCTTTGTCTTTTTATTAATAAAACAAGGGAGTTGTACACATAGTTGCATAGTTATGTTCGACCAGCAGTAGTAACATGTCTGAACTGGACTATGAAACAGGGCGCTCTCTGTTGTTTGGACGACTCCATTAGTTGCAACGTTGGGCATGTCCTTAACAATACCATTAGCGATGTTAGCGGATATGTTCGTCCATGGACGGCAATATTCTGCCATATACATCTTTGGATGCATACAGGTATACATATTTTCTTCTTGGTGCTTATCATTCTCAAAATTTTTCAGAGTTCGACTGATTAGTGTGTTTTATCAGGTGTTTGCAGGGTTTATTATCGCAAATCTCACAGATTTGTTTTCTTGTAAAAGGAGATGAAACTTAATCCAATAAATTTAACTTCGTAGATATAATGCGACAGGCACATAGAAAAAAAAAAAAAAATAATGTGACAGGATATCTTACGCAAACTGCAATGAAATGTATTACTGATGCACTAAGGTGAATTTTGATATAAATCTTTCACAACTGAATGAGATATGTTTGTATCAATAAATAAACCAAGTCTGGATGAATAGCGTAATTTTTTATTTTTTGAAAATGTAATAGTAATTAAAGGTGTTGTAATGTTTAGACATCGGGTCCTTTGCAAATGCTTTATAAAAGCATTGGGGAGGTTTTTTGGCCAATTTAGACATAAATATAGAGCTACCTTAGACATTTGTTTAGAATTAAGAATGACAACAGAACGGATAGAGACATAAACAGTCATTCTAGTCCTTCATCTTGTAGGATATTTTTATCTCCTTATCTCGTTAGCATACTCGAGTAAGGATGTGGGACCGGGGTGGGTTCGGGGAAGGGGTAGGGGCCATACTCAATTAGGGCGGGTTCGAGGCAGGGGCAAGGACGTTTAAAACTTGCATGTGAGCATCAAATGTATTTTTCTAAATATTATATGAAATGAGATAAAAAAAAAAAAAAAGCCGGAAATGTCAAGATGGAAAAAAATGAAAAAAAATAAAGAAAAACGATTTGGGATTGATTGTTCAGTTATAGTGGGAAAAATCATGCCTTGTCCATATTCTCTCTTATAATTAAGACAACATGTTCGTGTGGATTTTGGTCTTATAAGCTAGTTTGAAGATTTACGAGTTATACCCAAACATGCTTAAAACCTATTTTAGTGATTATTAATAAGGTAGATCATATTGTAATTTTGGTGTTCAAAATCAATTTGAATGAATTTAAGAAAAGAAAAAACAATAATAATAATAATAATAAAAACAAATTTATGCCATATTTATGATTTATGCGACCGCATAAGCCTTTGAGGCTTGCGGTCGCATGTGACATACCAGGGCCAAATGTGGCGGCCAACGTTATAGCCATGCGATCACAAGTCTATAGCCTCTGCGGTCGCATGATTATAAAAAATAGTTGTTGGCTGGGTTTTTCTGAATTTCTGGTGGTTCTTTTGGTGAATCAATGCAACTTTTCATGATTAAATGGAACCAGTTTGTGTAGTATACATGATAATAACTATTCCCAAAAAAAATAACATGAATGAGAAAAAATTATTCTACAATTCATCCAAAACTTGAAGAAATTTCGATTCTTCCCATATTCATAGCCTTAGTTTTTCAATTGTTCATTTAAAGAATTAGTTTGCTTTGGGTGTTCTTCATTAAAACATGATAAATTTTAAAAACTATTTGTTATTTTAATCATTTAAAAGCCATAAAAGAGGAGAGAAATATCATTTGAGGACAACGATATATTCTTCGTGTTCAAGCTTTTGCCGAATTTTATATTCATCATCTTCTTCGTTTATTTTCCCCATTGTTATATTTTATTAACAATCTCAAACGATATTCGCCATTCTACTATGATGGAGATGGAATCTACACTAGCTACAATCAAAATAATGAATCAAGACTTAGTACATTTGGATCGATTTGATTGTGCCACTTAACAAAATGGCATAATAAACTCAAATTCCTCCTTAACGCATTAAAGATCTTCTATGTGTTTGATCCAAAATTGGAGGCAAATCCCGATGCAACAAACAAAGACACTAATGAGGTTCGTGCAGAAGAAAGAAACGGGAAAAAGGCGAATTAATATGTCGCGATCACATTCTAAATGCGCTATCAGATTGATTATACGATCTTTACACCAACACCACTTCAGTAAAAGAGATCTAGTATTGTCACGCATTTTTTATAGCGTGAATTTATGTCGCAAGTGTACAGTGTCAAGTTTTGTAATATAATAGTAGAGTTAAGTGTCGAATCCACGGGGATTGTAATTTAATTCCTACCAAGTATTATAATTATTTTAGCTTTTATTTTATCTAGACAAATCAAATTTCAATTCAATGTTTTTATCATAAAATAATATGAATGTGTGATTATTCAAATGGAATGAAAACAATTCAAAAGAGAATATCAATGCGAGAAAGCCTAAGGATTGATTTCAACTCACTATCAACAATGTTTTTCAACTTCTATAATCACTTCTATCGATTTTTCCTGAATTCATAGGCAAGAATCACAAATTAAATTATATTCCCTCTCTCGAGTGCCGAATAAAATTTATTTCTATATTTTAATCATAATATTTTTATTCTGAATTAATGCTATAGAAATGATAAGCACTAGATTCTTAAATGAAATAAACCTCAAAGGAATTACACTTTTTCTCGAAACCTATAATTTCTTAGGTTGTATCATTCTTAGATCATGCCTAAATTTTCCTCTCTCGAGTGCCGAAGTTTAAAGCATCAAATCATTCAATTATTGATTAGGTAATTGAAAGCAATGTACAAAAATTAACACAAATGAATTGATAGAAAAACCAATTGAATTAACTATAAAAGAATCCAAACATGTCTCAAGATCAGTTACATCAAACCCTAGATATTAAAATTAGCTCATAATAATTAAAAACAACATATCAAATTCTGAATTCAAGAACATGGAAAAGAAAAGAATAAGAAAAACTCTTTTGATGTTTAAATTCTCATCTAATATCTTGTTATTTTTGCTCTAGATCAATTCTCATTTCTTTTTCTTCTGAGCCACCATTCTCCCATAGAATTAGGTCTTACAACTTGTATTTATAGTTCCCCGAAGTTACAAGTCGAATTGGATGTGGGTCGGGCCAAAAATCTTTTAAAAATTCCATTTTTTCTCTTACCCGGAAGACGGCACCTTGGCGCCCAGGGCGCCAGCCATTCTGCATGTTTTGTATTTTTGGACGCCTTGGCGTCCAAATGTGGCGCCTAGGCACCCAACATTCTGCATCGTCCTTTATTGTTCTTTTTTTCTATTTATTTTGCTAATCTTTTGGTCTTCTCTCCACTTCATTCTTCTTTTTCATCATCTCCATGTCATACCTCCTTTTATGATCATTATCATAGCTCCATTTCAAGCTCCAAACCACTCTGTTTTCATCTAATTTGTCAAACTACAAAACAACACGAACACATACATCAAAAATGCTCAAGAACAAACTAAAAACTACAATTTATATGAATTTGTTTAATGAGTTAATTTCACTCTTCAAACACCCTCAAACTTAGTTCTTTGCTTGTCCTCGAGCAAACATAAAACAACACAAAACATAGTTAACTACACACAAATAACACATATAAACACACAACTCAAATAAACTATTTAGCTGGATATATTGTTTTTATGACTCAATGTTGAGAACATGATATCGAATTCGTGAACTATTTCAAAGTTATAGTACCAAAGTTAAATTTTACCTTTTCAATGCAAAACATGTGCATGAGAGGAACCAAATACGACGTTGTACATTCATAAGTTTATTCAATTCCCGACCTTAAAAGTCTCTTATCTCCTTACTCTGCTCATGAGATTCATACACCCCCAAACTTATTTTCTTTTCGCCTATGGTTTGCTAACAATACTCTTATCCTCTCTAGTTCGGGTAGTTGTCACTAAATGCAGTTCAACATATCAGTAAATGAGGATTCTCCTATTTTCGACTCCTTCAATCTTCAAGAATCAACTAAGTTACTAACCTCTTGTAAAATACTTAATCCTCTAAATGAGTGTTCGGGGCTAATCATGGTATATTGTGCATCTTCTGTTTTATGCACCTGCCTTTTCAGCTATAAGTATTTTTTTATACACCCTTTGTGTGAATATATATCCATAAAGCTTTTTAAATTACCCATATAGCGAACTTTAGGTCGACGACTCCCGAGTCAGATGACTTTAGGGCATCATGTTTTAAACCCTTGTAAGCTTATTCACTTAAGTCATAAAAGCTACGAATAGATATTTTACAATGACATTATTATAGTCGTCCATTTTTTTATTTATTTTTACCATCATCAGTGTAATACCCCTTATTAAATACTCATTCTCAAAAATTTTACCCGTAACTTAAGGTTTTCATCCAATTTTTTTCTATTGATCTCAACAGTCCACACAAATTTTAGCACACACGAAATCCACATCTACATCCATGTTTTCCTACAAAAGTTTCACTATCCAAACTATCCTAAAATTGGTTATGGGATGCGAATATTATCTCATTTGGAGGTTGTTTGAATCAAGTTTCTAAGGTTACTAATTTCATCTATGTCATTTATGAATCGATCTATTCATGTCCAACGTTATACTTAATTCACATGCATTTATGTCACAATTGTTTGCAAGGATAAGTAAGATTTTAATAATGCCCTTGGGGTATGTATTTGATATGTCTGCTAGTTGCAATCTGAAGGTTGTGGGCTTCATTTTTCCAAGACCCAAATTTTCGAACACTGATAGGGACATCAAATTAATGCTAGCTCCAAAGTCACCTAATGCCTTTTCAAATGTGATACCACCAATATTGCAAGGAATGTTGAAGCTGCGTAGATATTTCGATTTCTAAGGAGGCTTCTTCTGAAGAATGGTGCTACACTCCTTTATCAGCTTAACCATCTCACACTCATCCAACTTCCTCTTCTTTAACATCACTTCCTTTAAGAACTTGACATAGTTGGGCATTTAGGCCAAGCATCTACAAAGAGAATGTTGATGTGGATTTTCTTGAAGACTTCTAGGAACATTGCAAACTAATCAAATCTCTGTGGGAATGGTAGCTAGGGCTTCAAGATATGTGGGTTGTCTGGAAATGAGATTGAGTAAGGTTTATGAATTTTTTTTTTTTTTTTTTTTGCTTCTGCTTTGCTCTTCTGCTTTTCAATCTACTTTTCCTCTATAAGTATGGGATTCAGTGTATGCTCTACAACTTTTTTTTTCTTCAACTTCTTTACTACTCCTTAATGTGATGTCATTGCAGTGCTCCTTTGGGTTAACCTCCGTGTCACTGGGAAATTTTCCTTTTTGTTGGGATTGTATTACAGTTGCTATTTGACCAATTTGCACCTCCAAATTCTTCACTGTGGCTCTCAAGTTGGTCATATGAGTTTCGATATTGTCAAGTCTTGACTCATCTTTGTTGAACCACAATCTAGTCTCTGAAATAAATTCCCAAAATATCCTCTAGTGATAGCTTTCATTCAGAAGAAGCCTGATTACTGAACCTAGATGGTGGTTGTTGTTACCATAAGACAGATTCTCATGGTTTCGCAGTCCTAGATGGTATCGGTTTGTTGAGTAGTTTCTTCTTTGATTGAAGTTTCTGCCATTCACATACTAGACTTGCTTTTTTTCTAACTTGGACTCCTGGTATGAAGTGGAAGCGTCCATGATGGAGTCTGCTTTCTTTTGAGTTCCATATGATGTTAATGTAGCTATTAGAGTAGTGAGAGATGACATCTGAGCCGCAAGAGCTGTGACATGATCCACCTCATAAATGCCAGCAAGTTTCTTAGCACTTGAATGCTCACTTGGCCATTGATAGCTATTAGTAACTATCTCATCCAGCAATGAATACACCACACCCGGGGTCTTGGTCATCAGAGTCCCTCATACTGTAGAATCCACTATTGTCCTTATTTGACCATTCAGCCAGTTGTAGAAGAGTTCAATTTGCATCCAATTCTAAAACCTATGTTGAGGACACTTTCTAAGCAGGTCTTGAATCTATCACACGCTTCATAAACTGGTTCGAAGACAGATTGTCTGAATTGACCAATTTCATTCCGCAATTCAGTTGCCTTGGAGGGTGAAAATTTTTTTGTTAGAAATTTCTGAGCTAACCCCTCCCAAGTCGTGATGGAACCATATGGTAGTGACTGGAACCAAGCCTTGGCTTTATCCTTTAAGGAGAAGGAGAAAAGTCGAAGTTTAATAGCATATTCGGTAACTCTATTCATCTTCACTATATCACAAATTTCCAATAAGAGCCCAAATGGGCATTTGGATCTTCTGTTGGAGCTCCCCCAAACTGATTTTGTTGCACCATGTGTATTAATCTCGGCTTTAGTTCGAAATTATTTGCAGCAATAGCCGGGTGTGCAATACCGGAGTAATTATCATTGACTACTGGCCTGACGTGATCCCGAATAGCTCATTGTTGGTTATTTTTATTAACTGATCTTGCTTCTGGTTCTTCCATTGCTTTACGCTCCTCCCTCTGTATACTCCTTAGCAAGCAGAATGTGCGTTCTGGTTCAGGACCAATAAGTAACAATTCCAAATTCCTCGCCCTTCGCATGCACACCTAAGAATAAAAAACCAACAAACAATCAGAGATATCAATAAAATGAATAAACAAATAAAACAAAGTTAAAAATTTGGTTTTCTTCATTAAGACTTGATGAATCCTACAAATTATTTGCTATTTCAATCCTTTAAAAGTCATAAGGGAGGAGGCAAATATCGTTTAAGAACAACGATATAGTTTTTCGTGTTCAAGCATTTGCCGGATTTTGTATTCATCATCTTTTTCCTTTATTTTCTCCATTGCAGTATTTTGCTAACAGACCATTGACGTTTGTCTTAAAAAAATAGTTGTCTTTTTGTATTTTTGGGTCATTCAAACTAAACACATAGGCTAGCTTACAGCTAAAATAATTTTTGCTAAATTTTAATCAACTTTTCTATATGTACATCAAGTTTGACAATTTTATTGACATTATTTGATGTGACAGACATAATGGTCATTAATTTTAAGAACACTCGTTCAAATTTTTTACATATAGGAAATTTTCAAACTTGATGTACAAAAATAATGTATTAAGTAGATTAATTCAACTTCAACTTCAACTTCAACTTCAAAGAAACACGAGAAACCAAAATCCAAAAAAAGCAGTTGTATCCACAACCAAACAGCCCCTGATGTCAACGTTGTATGCTCTATGCTGAATCCCAAGTACAGTAGAATTAGATTTCTTTACACAGCCGTCGAAAACCACACACATACAGAACCCTGCGATTACTCACTACCGGATCGTAAATTCACCCAATCATATATTCCGACCGCTCACGAACACGCTAAGTGTGTGAAACTCTGCATGATTACAGTTATGGACAAGGGAAAAGCTGTAATGGGCTCTGGCCGCAGATGGGCTGTGGAATTTACGGACAATTCGACCTCCAATTCCTCCCGCGACATTCCGGACCCCCCGGGCTTCACCCGTGCTTTCCACGATCCAGTAATTCTGTGTATTTTTCTGGGTTTTGTTTTTTTAATACACAGAATTTTGGATTGAGGTTTTGTTTCGACTTGTTTGTGTTTTATGTGTAGGATGATTCGTCTGTGAGTAAACAGAAGAAGGATGCTGAAGCCAATTGGAAAGCCCAGGTAATTTTTCCCTTCGTAATTTAGTCTGATTTATTTATTTTTCAATTTTATTAGAAGGATTTTGCTAGGGAGTATGCGTGATATATTATAGATTATGAATTAATTCTGATGCAAACTTTGATTATTGATCTATTAAGGGGCTGAGGTGTTGTGCTGATTTAGCTTTACATTTATCTACTACCTGTGATAATTGAGGATATTCATAGGGGTTGTGGTGGAAATAAATTGAAGTTCTTAACTTTTAAATTATTAATGGTTCATAACGTATATATCCATTTTTTCTTCATATTTTCTTGATTGGGCGGATTTTAATGTGAATATTTGACTGGTACTCATAATCTTTCTTCGTCTGCTGGTCACAATCTTTTATGTGCTTTTTTTAATGAGTTAATTTTTACCTGGTAAAAAAAATTAAAATATGTTTTACTAAATTAGTTCTGCTTTTATACTTTCTGTCGAATTATTAGCCTACTTATAAATTTACTTACTTTTCAACTTTCTCTTTACAATGTCACTCAAAATGATAACCTCATGACAAGATGACCTGCATTCTAGTTGTGCTGATGAATTCAATAAGAAGGAGCAACTGTAAATGAACACTCTCTCCGTTCCAATTATATAAGCTGAGTTTCCTTTTTTTCTTGTCCCAAATATATAGGCCGGTTTCCTAATGTAAATTATTTTGTTGTGTTCTTTTAACAATATACCTTTATTAAATTTTTCCCCACTTAATGTGCCAACTTCTTGAAATCATCAAAATACACACATTTCCCGCTTCTTGGAAACATGAGACAACTCTCATTTCTTCTTCTTCTTCTTCGAATTCTTTATTAATTTCAACAATGATTTAGCTTTACATACTAAAAATTTAATCGGGGTACATTAGGAAAGATCTTGGCAAAAATTAATTTTCCAATGACATTAAAGAATCTTTCTTAATCCGTGTGAAAAACTAAACAAGCCTATATAATTGGGACGGAGGGAGTACTTTATATTCTGAAGAATTCACTAGAAAGCTATTTCCCCCTACTTTTTGCTAACTTTCGGATGCATTGAGGTATCATTTGTTCAAGCTCAACCGTTGTGAGAAGAGTTCAAATAATAGTAAGGAACAGTTTCGGTTGTTTCATTAGTGAATTTGAAGAAGATAATTTTTATTGTCTTGATAGTTTTTTGTGTTTTTCTGCTGATGAGAAGCTACTTCTATGCCTATTGTACGATTTTCTTTTGATTTTTCTTCAGGGGGTGAAGGTTTTTCGAGCGTCACACTAAGGCCCCATTTGGTAGTGATTAAAATCCAATTAAAATTGAAAATATGGCCGTTATTGGGTCTCACTCGTTTAATAAAAGTCAACAATAACGGCTAGTTTTTCAATTTTAATCCGATTTTAATCTCTACCGAACGGGCCCTAAATTATCTTTATTAAGAACTAGAGATCTTTTTATGACTTGCTACATTTTTATGTTCGTATCTTGTCTTTGGACGTTTTTATCTCAATCTGGTTTAATAATATGTTTATTTTACGTGAATAGAAAGCATGGGAAGTTGCACAAGCACCTTTTAAGAACTTGTTTATGATGGGCTTCATGATGTGGATGTCAGGAAGCACGGTTCATCTCTTTAGCATTGGTATCACATTTTCAGCTCTTTGGCAACCCATAAATGCTCTTCGAGGGGTTGGGAAAGGTGAAAGTTATTTTTATGCTATATTACTTATTTTCAGCCACCTTTTCAATTAGTGTTTGTCTATTTTCACTTCACTTTAATAATTCTTGATCAATTAAGGACCCATGTCCAGAGAAGTTTCATTAGTTCTCAATTGACATTTGACATTTACCTGTCATAGAAAGCACAATTTAAAAATATCAATATAAGTACGTCATATTTTGCATAAAATGTATAGCATGAGTTCTTATCAGTTGTATTTTTAAAGTTTCTAGCTATATGGGGGTGTGGCATTTCAAGTGCATATTTCTTGTGGGGTTTCTTTACTTTATTTTGTAAAAAGATTGTGTTTTCACTTTGTATATAGGCACAAGTACTTTTAGATCTTTAAGCTTTATGGTATGAGTTTGCCTAAATAGTTAAGTACTTGTTGTTGGCTCTGCAGTTTGCTCAGATACTATGTAAACCTGACAAATACTTGGGTTGACTGCCATTTCTTTTAATAAATTTTATTTTTTCAGTAAACGATGAGCTAATCCATGACTTTTAGTTTTACTTTTTTATGAAGTTTCTTTGTAATATCTACATTTCTGTTGGCTTCTAATATTTATGTTTCTTCCGTGATTAAACCATGCTAACTATCATTGCTTTGATTGACAGTTTTTGAGCCTTACAAGGACAATAGAGTGGATCTCCTAGTGCCTAAATTAGCATTTATTGCTCTTAATTTGGTTGGTTTAGGACTGGGCATCTGGAAGGTAGCATCCTTTTTAAAATTGGACAAGTCATTGTAAATTTTATCATAGAATTACGTCAATGCCAACCAAATTAAATTTTCTCTATTGTTGGCAGCTTAATACTTTGGGTCTTCTTCCAACTCACGTATCAGATTGGGTTTCATCCTTGCCTCCTGCTCGGGTGCGATTGTTTATTTCATTTATTGCCGTAGAATGTCTTTATTTATTTTTTAATTCTGGGTAAAATGTAGAACATAGGATTAGTAAGCCAAGTTTATAGCTGTTCATATGAAATTTGTGGCTGGCATTATGAGATCAAGTGTTAATACACCATAACCCTACAAGGGCAGAGAGTTCAAGAGATCGTGGAAAATAGGACAATGATGAATCGAGTAATAATATGATCACTAAGTTTATAATGCTCAATGTCAAGGGAAAAAAAGAAAAAGAAAAATCTTTACAATTCTTCGTTCTAATCTGACCATGAAGGTACCATATATCCTGTTTTTTTGAGGAATCTATCTTCAATCTTGGTTTAATTTTGGTAACCGGAAGTTTGTTCATAGAATTATATGCAACTTGAAGGCTTGTATGCAAGTGGACTGATGAGGTCCCCACCCCAATACATAGTGTCTTTTACACTTGGGTCCCAATTTTTTTGTCGACACTTGAAATTGTAATTTCTGTTTTTGTAGTGATATATATGGTCATGTTGGATGGTCTTGATCTAAATAGATGTATGTCTGTTACTGTAACCTGCATTGACTTATATGGTTTCTTGTTTTCAGGAGGTAGAGTATTCTGGTGGAGGCATTCCTCTTTACTGAATTCCTTCTGCAGAATCGTGTTTTGAGTAACCTAATGAATGAAATGCGACTTTGAATTCGGATAAATGTTACTAAACTTATTCCTTCATGTTATTTTTTTATCTCACAAATTTGTGCTTGCTTCCCTTTTCTTCTGGCCAAATACTAGATGCTATTTAGTGGCCAAAACGTTCATGATCAATTTATAACTTTAGATGTAGCTTGATTATGATATGATGTCGAATTTTAAATGGGCAGTATGAAATTATATGTTTATGATGATAGCACGAATGTTATGAGTTTACATATAGCCTGATTCATAACGTTTCATATATTGTGCTAAAGAAAGAATGAGCTGCAAGAAAATGTCGATTGTTTGATTCAGAACTATATATCTTAAAATCAACATTCAAGTGATTGGTAAATAAATGTGCTGTGTCAATATACAATTTCATTATTATTATTATTATTATCGGTGTTTTGAAAATCGTATTGAAGCGTCGTTGATTTGATCGGAAAAATCGGTAACCGATCGGAATACCTTTTCGGTTTGTGATTAAAACCTTATAAATGAGAAACTAGTGAAGACCCCATCCAACCGACTCGTCGAACTGAAACCCGGGCGACCTCGTACCTTGTTTAAAGGCTTTCTCGGTTGGTTTTGTGAAAAAAGTAAAAATGCATTTTATAATGGCCAAGAACCAACTTCTCTTGCAACCCTAACCCACTCTTCTCACTATACACAGCCACCATATTCTATTAGCAGTAGATCTTGATTTGGGGGTTTCGTTCCATTGTTTCTTGGGCAAACTTAGAAGAAGAATAATAATAATGTGGGTACAAACTAAAGATATAGGGAAGCCCAATGTTCATACGAAATTAGGGTTGTACAAAAATCAATTTGAATCAGTCAAACCAACCCAAACAAACCGATTTGAGTTGGTTTTTTAGTTCAATTGTGTTGAGTTCGGGTTAGCAAATCAAATTTTAGGTCGGGTTGGATAGGGTATCAGGTTATCTATTAAAATCCAATCAAATTCAACCCAACCCAATAAACTAAAAAAATATTAAAAAGAAAATTAGTACTTAAAATAAAAAACATAAAACCCAATGATCAAAATTCTTCCCTATCTCACGTCTCTTCTGCCTCTCATTACTCGTGCCTCAGCTTCTCGATTTGATCTTTTGACGTGTTTTTTTTTACTTAACACATGGATGGAAGGAGGAGATTTACATTTTAGTATTTTATTGAATTCATTTTACTTAATAGGTATAATATGCAGGTATTCAATATGTATTTAGATTGATTTCATATGGATTTAATTTGATCATGGTATAATCTAAGGAAAATTACACAAAATAAGGGGTTTCAAGATTCAATTTCAAATTTCAGATATTATGTTCCACTTTTCAAAAATCAGGTATTTCAACTTAAATATTAATTATACAATTTTAATTCAAAACCCTAATCAATTTCATTCCAAACTATCAGACATTTTCCCTCTTCTCTCGTCTCCCCGTATTCTCTCGTCTTCACTCTCCATCCCTTTTCTGTCCTTTCTTTTCCATCATATCCTTTGTCTTCCTTCTTCGGCTGCCAAACCACCACCAAGTGACGTCGCCCTCTCCGACGAAGTCGAGCACAACATCACTTTGTTGGAGAGAGCGACACACGCAGCTGTGAAAGCCCTTCATAGTGCGCGAGCGTTTTGAGGTGCTTCGCGATGATGCTCAATGCCATTGCAAAGCGCCTTTCACATTGTCCTCCAAGCTTGATGTGATCTACTCGGCACAGGCGTGTACTGAGACATGTCATTTTCGAGCCCCTTCTTCCCCGCTGCAGGGGCTAGTCGATTTGGCCGTCAAAAGTCAAGACAACATATGATGGTTTTGGGGGTGGTTTTGAGTCTATCTAGCTGGTTGAAGTTTTGGCGGTTTGCAAATGGTGATATTGGTGATAGTATAGGTGGTGGTGTAGATATTTTGATCTATGGGTAGTAGTTATATGATGTGCTGCAATCTAAGGTTGGCTGCTGATGGTGGTTGTGCTGTGGAGGTGAGGTGGTGTTGGTGAATATGCGTTCTGATTTTGTGGCTGTGTTGGGATGTGAGGTGGTTTGGGCGGTTGCAACGGTGTGGTAGTGTTGGTGGTTCTAGCGACGTTGTTTTGGACGGTTGCAACGGTGTGATGGTGGTCACAAGTGTTGGTGGTGGTCACAAGTGATTTGATTGATTGTGACCAATAAATAATATGTGACCAATGAAACAGATAAATTATGATGCGTGACCTAAAAATTTATTAGTTGTGACCAATAATTTGATCAATTGTAACCTCAATGTAATTTGTGATCAATTAGTTTGATTTTTTGTGACCATAAAATAAGTCGTGACATATAAATATTTGATTTGTCACCAACGAACAAATTGTACCTATAAAATTTTTGAATTGTGATCGTAAAACAATTTGTGACATAAAAATTGTTATTAGATTATATGGAATTTGTGACCAAATTACCTTAATATATTTAATAAATGAAATATATGTTTAATTAATTAAATTATAAAAAAAATTTAAAAAAACCTTGGATTTGAAATTTTAAACTTAGTTCCTTAAATTTGAAATTGGTGAAACTTAATCCCTTAGTTATGAAATCTTCCGTATAATCTATTTAATAGGTTTTACATTGTTTTTAATTTATATTGTTCTATTGGAATGGACTTAACCCCATGGACCATTGATTCAACTTCAATTGACTTAAGGCCTTTCAAAACCCCATTTTTAATGTAATTGAAATTGATTCAAATTGAAATGGTATCAAACTGTAAAATTGTTCAAATTCAACGAAAAAAAGTTCTAACCATTGGGCCCATAAAAAAATTATCCAACAAAAGAATAATTGGGTCCAACTTGAATTGGACTCAAGTCCAAAACAATCAACCCAACACAAACCAACCCGAGTTTGGTTGGTTTGAATTGGGTTGTGTTTCAACCATGAATGAGTTGGTTTCGATTTGAATTATTCTCAAAACCAAACATGTTGGGTTGTGCTCAAAGCCAATCCAATCCAATCCAATCCACACCCAGCCCTATACGAAACCAACAAACGTACGAGGATCGTTGACGAGTGATAATATGATGAGTTTAGTATCGTCTCACGAGAAATAAGTTTTACATTGAAATCTATTAATTTGTAATCAAATTCGAATGTTGTAAAACAAAAGAGAGCATTTTCTAGACTATTATGTTGATTATGTAAATGCTTGTTTTTATGAATTATGGAATGAATGTATTGGATTTATGAATCCATTCATTTTTATCTTATTTCTAAATCTCAACCTATGTAGTAAATAATATTTTTGTGTTTTTGTCGATCGATAATCCAATTATATCTAATTATCACTCCCAAGGTAATTTAAATATATTCTAAGCACGATCCGATTATATTCTTAGTCTGAATTTATATGTAAAGTAACATATTCATGTACACGATTATCAATAAGATTGTATACACCATACATGTTATTACCAATATCTATTGTTCGTGTGTTGAAATTGCAAAATTCTAATTTATTATGAACCGTCCAACATTATAATAAGTAACTAATTACCTAATTAGTGGTCAATCGATTAAATAAGCAACAAAGCATGCAATCACAATCCGGAAAACCAAGCTTTTTTTTTTTATTCTAAATTATTATACTGATTATGTAAAAGCTTGTTTTTTAGTTCTCAAACTTTAAAAATCATCATTTCTTGTCGAATTTCGTTCATTTCTTCCAATTCATTGAGTTGTATATCTGGTAAATTTATGGAGGCAAAGATGATCATATAAAAGAGGCATATGCTTTTGATGAGTATTTAGACATAACAAGTTTTAAAACCCCCAAAAAAAGGTTTAGGTACCTAAAATAATGAGAATTGAGATATTTCAATAAGTTATGTCATTATAGAAAAAAAAAGAATCGATAAAGAAAAGAAAAAGTTGTCGACAATACTTTTGCATATGATATACTGCATCATATTATGAATATCGAGAAATCGAATTAAATTCGTTGAAACATATCGATCGAAGTAATGATTGACCAAATAAAATGATGCGATCATATTAAAATTGAATTTATTAGAGAAACTTAACATTTCTAGACGCGATTCTAGTAAAATTAAATTTACTAGAAAAATCTGAAATTTTTGGATCTACAGTCTGAACACCTAAAAGTGTATACTTATGCAAAATGAAAATGGTAAAATTAAAGTCATAATATGAAATGTATGACTCTTTACATAATGAATTTTGCGAAAACTTATATAAATAGATAAATTATCACATAGTTAATATAATCATAAGTCTTTATTTCATTAACGTGACAGTACATGAAATTTGATGTGCATGTAATAAATGTGATTATAGACAATTCGTCTTGTATGGCCTTGATACTATATTGGAAAGATTTAGTTGTACTCTTTTTTCCTTGATCGAGATTTTGTCCTATTGAATTTTTCTGACAAAATTTTTAATGAAATAACTTTTGTAGCATACTTCAAAAAATAATATACTCCTTCTCTATAATTATGATTTTTTCCAACGAGGTTTTTCCTGATAAGGTTTTAACGAAATATATTCTTTGTGTAATAAATGTCCATAATATACACGACATTTAACCTCAAAATAATGCTTTCATATGTATGAGGCTTCCGAAGAGATCAAGAAGAGTTATTTTTCAAATTATCATCTTACTACAATCATCAAATGTTGATAAATATCCGGTATGAAGACATTGACGTACAAGACAATGACGAATTGTAATCAGGGGAGTAGCTATACTTTTTTTCTTTCGATCAAGTTTTGTCCCATTAGATTTTCTTGACAAAGTTTAACAAGGCATATATTTTATAATGTGCTATTCAACGTGGAGTGCTGTAAATGATAAGTTTATTAATGAATGACAATTGTATCTGTACAACTCTAGATATTATTATCATTTTATCCCTAATCATTCTCTATAAATATGAGGCTTGATTCTCAATAAAATACACATAAGTCTATTGACTTCTCTCCTTTTCTCTCAAGTTTATAACACATATTTATATTTATTTTTTTAATTTTCGATTGGACCTCGATTCAATTCTGTTGAACCTTTTGATCCTAACTCCTTTAACCTTCTATTAATTTCTGATCCAATTTTTGTGAGGATTATTATAATTGTGGTTTTACCTTACAATGTAATATTAATATATTATTAAATAATTTATATGAGGCAATATATATACAATAGTTATTTTAAAAGTAAAAATATTAATATCTTTCAAATCTCAAAATTAATAAAATGGTAGTAAATGTTAAGTTGGTAGTTTAATATTGTGGATAATACGAGAATAATTTTTTAAGTATATCAAACACATAAAATAAATTTGATTATTTGACAATCAAAAAATGTGATTCCAAAAGCAATCACAAACAGGACTAGCAGGATCGACGGTGAACTTGAGTCTCATGGGAGATTTAGGAATTTCGTGATTGCATATTTCTTGAGTTAATTTCTTTTTTCTTTATTGATTTTCCAAATCTGGATATGAGTATCAGCAAATATATCAATCTTTATTTATTTCTCATCTTATTTGAGTTAGGAACAAAAAACCATAAACTATACTTTCTTTATGGAAAAGTAAAGAATTATGACGCAATGTGGTTGCTATAAAACCACTAAAAGGGTGCATTGAATTTGGACTTCTAAAGACTTCTATAAAAAAAATTTTAAGTGGACGACTTTTATGGATTTTTAAGTAACTTGTATGAATTTATTAATAATTAATAAAAGTCTTTCATAGATTTCTGTAGACTTTGATTAAAGAATTTTGCCTGAAAATTTATAATATTTCTCACTACCTAATTAACATTTTAGAACTATTATGCTCATAAAATTTTCTTGGGTAAAATCGCTAGTCACTGCCCAGTCATTCAATTTGGCGCAAATAAAATAACAATTTTTTTTTTTTTTTACATCAATTTCTAAGAATATAACCAAAAAAATTCATGAAATTAATATATATTCTAAGAACACAAATTGTTCTTAACCAAAAAAAAAAAAAAAAAAAAAAGATCAATAATCATAAATTGTTCTTAACCAACAATTGCATATAATTTCAATTAAAAAATAATTATGTATGTATAGAATAGTCATAATTTGATTACAACAAATGAATTGAAGAGATGAGAAAATTCTATAATTTAAATAAAAAAAACATTCTTTTTTGGGCTCTGATTTTTTCACAAATCTCAAAGTATACGAGAGATTTTATTTGACAATTTGCTATATGTATTTTTTTTTTATCAAAAAGTCTTCAGAAGTCCAGTATGTAGAGAATTCTCCAAATATCAGTGTCTATTTGAATACCTCGTGATTTATAGAGATTTCTAAAAAAATTCAATTAATTACCTCGTAATTTTTAAAGACTTTCTAAAAGTCTATAAAAATCTCAATTGAATACATCTAAACTTTTAGAGAGTCATCAAAAGTCTCAATCAAATATACCTAGACTTATTTGATGAGATAGATTGTATTATACAGTATTAAAATCGAAATGTGTGAGCAATGTATATTGTATGTACTATTTAGCATAATTTTAGAGGGTATTTGGTGGGGATTAAAATTAGTTTTTTAGTAGATTGTAATAAAAATTTTTGAAATGTGTGATTGAAAAGTTGTGGAACCTATGAAAAATGTGGCTAATATTAATTGTTTGACTTTAACTTGAATTAAAATCAAATTTTAATCCGAACCAAACATGAGCTTAAAACATGGAGTGGACTGAGAACTCAAAAATTGACTGTGAAGCCGCTTTTGATCATAACTTTGACAAATCTGTAACAATGCAATGAATAATTGAAATGGACTCAGAACTAAAAAGAATTATTCTACTTGTACAAAAAAAGTTGTCAAATTATTTTGTACAAGTAGCATGGTTGAACTCAAACTTGACTGTGAAGCCGCTTTCGGTCATAACAATGACAAATCTGTAAGGATGGTTAGAAATTGGCGATCCCATTTTGGGAAGACTTTATAGTGGTTGCTGTTGTAAACAATAAAACAAAAAATAACTCTATATTTCTTAACAGTTGTAATTACAGGGGCGCCATTAGAGGTCTGCCATGGGCATGTACACGTAGAATAATTGTTTTAGAAAATAAATATAGGTTTGGAAATGGTCAAATTATAAAATTTTAATTCCAAATAATTTTCTGTCTATGGTAATATAAAATAATATTTAAATAATTTAATTTGTGAAAAAAATCGTGTTGCGGAATAAATTATAGTAATATAAAAAACAACTTTGATGAAAAAGTCCACATGTAATAAAGTAACAATTCAAAGTAATAAATTAAGATTAATAATCGAGTTTTTCATTGATGATAATTTCAAAAAACTGTCTTTACAAATTTAATTTATCGATATAAATTCAGTTGTTAAATAGAGTGAATAAAAAAAATATTATTTCTAATAAATAACAGTTATAAGGTAATGTGATAATTGGGTCAAATAGTCTATTTCATAATACACTTTGGGAATTTAGCCTTTTACCAGAATAATATTTTTAAAATAAAAATTTTAAATCATAATATATAAACTACCAAATATACCCTTATTTAACATCACTAGAAAACATAATTTCCTCATTTCTCAAATCAATTGAATTCCCAAAATCCTAAATTTAATATTTTTTTTCTCTCTTCCTGGTCCCAAAACCCTTTTTATTTTCTCTTTGTGATTTTGTCATCTTCAAGTCCTTCTAGCATTCAAAATCAGTTGCATTCGTCTTCTTGAGAGAAATGAAGAATTTGGTATAAAGGTTTCATCAATTTCCCAAAATTGATAGAACTGAAACTCGTGAAAAACCACTCATACGTGAACAATCACTTCTAAGAACCAATTTCATAGTGGATTATCCTCAGGTATGAATGTTTCCTCAAATTATCACTTTTACTACGACTTTATGTAAGATTTGTTTTTTTAAAAATTACTACAGCAAGAATTATACATATAGAGTATGCTTGTTTAGACCTTTAGGGTGCGTTTGATTGCAAGGGTGGAAAGTGAGTGGAAAGAAAATGAATTCTAGGGAAAGTAATTGTCTAGAAATTGTTTTGAAAGGAATTGTTAATTAAATGTGTTTGATTGGTATAATTTTTTATTTGAAATTTTTTTAAATTTTGTACTTGTTTGGCTTTGTTTTAGATAGAAATTGTCCATTAAAGTGATAATTTTTTCCATAATTGGTTATAAAATTTGTTTTCATTGTTAAAAAAGTAAAAAAACAAAAAACAAATTTTTTTTTTCCTAAAAAATCATTTTTTTTTATCAAAGTTTAGTGTTCGTTTGACTTTATTTTATATGAAAATTGTCCATTAAAGTGATTTTTTTTTACAATTGATTGGCGCGTGACATTCATAATGAAAAACAAATTGCCATGAAAATTGTGCACATCAAACATGGATGTTGGTGGGAAATGGAATTAAAATTCCAACTTCCATGAAAAAAAACACCTATCAAACATGGCCTTATTTTATTCACACTTCTTGTATGTAGTGATTAAGTTTTGAAACTCAATTTTCTCTTCATATTTCTTATTGTTGCTTTGAATTACATGAAAAGTTACTTACAAATTCAACTTTCTTCTCGTAACTAAAAATTTGAAAACATGTTATTTCTTTGTTTTATATATATATATATATATATATATATATATATATATATATATATATAGTGAGTGTGTGTGTAGTAGTAGTAGTAGTAGTAGTAGTAGTAGTAGAGTATTCTGAGTACGAGATATTGAACAAATGTAGATGGGCCTATTGGCACTTGGGTACAAAGCACTATAATTTCGAATTTGATTTATGTCTACTTTTGTTGTTTAAATATGACTTACTCACGTTTGAGGCTACACACGCTTATGCATTTTCACGAAAATTAGACTTGTTCCTATAATGAAATTACATGATGAAATTGTGGCAAATTACAACCAAAAAATGAAAGACCACAATTATGTTCTAGTTATGTTCCACTTATGGTTTGAGTGGTTTCTGCTTCTAGACTAAATTTTTTTTTCCCATCAAGTGTTGAGATGATAATTGGAAGCAAAGATGACAATTTAATAAAAATTGCTATAGGTTATTAAACATTTAAGTATCTGATTGCTGAAAAATATTTAAATGTCTTGCAATGTTAGTGTTATGAAATGGATATTCTGTGATATCCTTGGTCTTAACAAATTGACGCTATTTTGTGTTATTTAACCAAGTGTCTTTTTTAATGTTTTGGACTTTATTGATTATGTAGAGAGATAAGATATGAGATTTTTTGCTCATTCTTTTCTTAAAGTTCCACGAAACGCTTACTATTAACGTTTTTTCGATGAATACTTATATTGTATTATGGTATTTGCTTGTTATTGAGACATAGATGAATTATTTTTTCTTCTATAAGGTGGCTTTCCCTAGTGAGATATGTTGGATTCAAGAGATTTGCATGAAATGGAATATGGTAGAGTAATAAAAAATCGTGATTTTTTTACCGTAACTAATATATGGTAGTATTTTGCACATTTTTCCATGGTGAAAATTGCATTTACTTGGTTTAGCTTGTGATAATTGATATGTTAGTTGTTGAATCTTCCATTATGGCATCCTGAAGTTTATCTAGTTTTGAAAATGGCACCTTGTCGTTTATGAAATTCTGAAAAATGTCATCTTGCCGTTTCCTTGTTTTTGAAAATGAATTGTACTGAGTATCACTTAATATTACTGTAAATTCTTCATATTTGTTCATTGATATAGAAATGGAATACTCATTTGAGTTTGTAATTCCCGCTAAAATTAGAATTAAAGATAGATTTTCACAGAAGTGCTCCCTTCAAAAACTTGACTATGTTCGAGAAATGTTAGATGATGTTCATCAAGAAATGCTCATGGAATTTTGCTTTGGACAAATATATCAAATGAAGCGTATATATTTTTCAGCCTACTAGTCCACCAACTTGTAATGAGGATGGTTATAACCAAAAAATAAAATGAGATTTGGTTTTCAATTGGTGGTAAGCCAACAAAATTTTCATTATACAAGTTCACATTGACAATGTGGTTGAGAGCTAGTGAGGAGCCTTCATTGGAGCCCTATATTGAAGCTTATATATGATGATACGAAGAATGTTGAAGGAAGAAAGTAGCTACTGAAGTTTTTGCTATGCGTTTCGATCCATAATCATTTTCTTTGTATTTTTTGAAATTTATGTGATCGGATGACATATGACTTATATGCAAATTTTGTCTAGATGGTAGTGTTTTGTAGGGGTGTCTGTGGGTCGGTTCGGTTCGGTTCTGCTCGGTTCCAGAATTTTCGGGTATTTAATAAATGGACCCGTCGGGTCCAAATATAATTATGGAACCGTTCGGGTTCGGTTCCGTTCCGTTCGGTTCTGTACCATAATTAAATTTTTTAACATTTACAACAATACGTAGATAAATATAACTAATGACATTTCATTTGTAACTTTTACAAATTAACGTAACGAGATTCAAAAATATAAAAATAACTATCTATCGAATAACATTAATTCAATGCATACAAATACCAAAAAGTAGATATTAATACTTACCAACTATTTGATTTAATCATCAACTGCTACTGCTTGACTTGTCATGGCAAAAAACTCTACAAGAATTGAAAAGGCACAATTAACAAACAAATAAACTAAAAAATATTCAACTAATAAGATTTGATAAAAAAAAAATATAATATATATCTATTACATGTCTCAATGCCATCATAGAACTCTATTTTTTCAATGCAAATTCTATCTTAGGAAACTTTCAAGAGTCTAGAATATTTTCTTAGCCAGTTTTGTGTACAAATTAAGGTTTCAACTGTTTTAGGAGTTAAAGAACTCCTAAATGAATCAAGAATGCGCCCTCCAGTACTAAATGCTGACTTAGAAGCAACTGTAGATACATGAATGACAAGAACATCCCTTACAACCTCAGATAAAAATTCAAATCTTGATTTATTAATCTTCCACCAATATAAAATGTTAGAAAAAATAAAATAATTTAATTAATTCAATAAAAAAATATAAAAAAATTATTTAGTTTCGAGTCTCATTCGGTTCTTGGTCGAGACCCAAGACCCGACCCAAACCTTTCGGTTCTCGATTCGGGTACCCGTTCAGGTCTTTAACTTATGAAGAACCGTTCGGTTCGGTTCGGGTTCGGTTCGGTTCAGATATTTTGGACACCCCTAGTGTTTTGTATGATTTAGTTGGAAAACAAGTGCATGAATACTGATTTTGTCTAGTTAGTGTTTGTTTTTATGATTGATTGATATGTTTTCCATTGTATGAATATCATTGAAACAGTCAGGGTTGAAACGAAGTTGTAATTTTTATAACAACATGTATATTTATGCGATGGAAAAACATATTGTATTATTAACTACGAAAATTTACCCAATCTAAAAAATGGCAGCCATACGTTTAAAATGACAACATGCCATTTTAGGTCATGAGGTCTCGATTTCACTATGAAACAAGTATTGGAATATCATAGATGACTTGTCCGGGTTGAATGAGTGAAAATGGTGTGAACTGAACACTAAATTAGATAAATGGCAATCATACAATTAGAACATTCATGTGCCATTTTATGTGATGGATCGATTTCAGTGGGAGACATGCTATACTTTGTATACCCTAAACAGAAGTTATACTTGTAAAATGATAATATGTCGTTTTGGGTAACAGTGTCTCGATTTCACTTGAACATATTGAACAATCACACATGCTATGTTTTTGTATCCTTTACTTTCTAAATGGCACCCTTACGTGTAAAATGACAACATGCCGTTTTGGGTCAAAAGGATTCAAATTCATTCCAAAATTAGTAAAATAGTGTTTTGAACATCATATAAGAATTGTGGATGTTGAACAATTACGTGTTTTTCTGTTTTGTAAGCCCTACATCCTAAAACCTAAACCCTAAATGGCAACCCTTCGTTTAAAACGACTAGATGCCGTTTGAGGTCACATGGAATTGATTTCACTCCAAAACTAGTAAAACAGTGTTTGAAACATCATACATAACTAGTACACATAAAACGACTACACATACGTGCTACTTTCGTTTTTCTTTATTGTCAAGTGTAGGATAGTTTACTATCAGATTAAGGAGTGACTTACTATAATTTGAACAAATGTGTTGATCGAAACATTGAAATATAGTTAAAACTTTCATCCCTATACTTTAATGTGGTTATGAGCGTTAATGAATCAAAACGAACACTAAACGAATAGAAACGTTAGTCATACACTTAAAACGACCAGATACCGTTTTGGATCTCAGGGTATTGATTTCACTTAAAAACTAGTCGATCATAATTTGAAATATCTTAGAAGAATTGTACATGTTGAATTTGCTAATTTGTTGAGTATCTTATCTCACAATTAGAATATAATGAAATTTATATTACTTACGTTTATTCATAGTGAAGTAGAATGTAAATTACTTATGGAACAATAGTGCTGGTCACTATCGAATGAACTTTGTACCTAACTTGATGTTCAAATATGACAAAAACTTGAATTTGTTTAATTTTTATATAAATATAAGTGAATATAAAATGAAATGAACACAAAACTAGTTGAAATGACATCTGACCATTTAAAATGTCAGCATGTTATTTTGGGTCACAGAATCTCGATTTCATTTTAAAACAATTCGATCATATTTTTGAACATCTTAAAAGATTTATATAAGTTAAAAAAACTAATTTTTTGAGTATCTTATCTATAATTGAAGTATAATGGAATTTAAGATGGTTACATTCATTCATAGTGAAGACTATTATAGTTTATTCATGGAACAATGTTTTTGATCACTATCGAGTGAACCTTTTTTATTTTTATTTTTTATCGATCTTAAAACTTTAATGTCGTTCGTCGATTTTACTCTAAATATAGTGAAAATTTTTCTACTTTCATTTTCATTTGGGTACAAGAGAATATAAATTGAAACAAATACAAAATTAGTTAAAACGTTATCAAATCGTTTATAACGATAGCACTTCATTTCGGTTACAAGCTCTAAATTTCACTCTAGATATAGTTAAAACACGCATTTCAATAATTTTCATGTTGATAGGGAACATAAAGTGAAACAAATACAAAATTTATTAAAATGGAACAAGTTCCCTAACGAATGACTTTACCAATGCACTTTGGTCCTTGGCCTTTAAAAAGAATAAAAGGTCTGTTAAATTTTGTCAATTTTATCTCACAAGAGAACAAGTCGATAACAATTAATTTAATGATGATCGAGTATTGTCCCAAAAATATTGATTATTTATTCAATTTTGGTCAGAATTAACTCTAGTTATACTGTACGATTAATTGATTTTTTTACTATTGATCTTTCGATTAAGAACTAAACTACTAAGTTGAGCACGCACGAAAACTTCAAAGTAAAATCGAATCACATAAAGCTCTTGTTTGAGCCTCATTTTTCACAAAAAAAAAAAAAAAAAATGGTTCTATACTAGTGATTTTTTAGAAAGTGCATAATTAAAAAGTATGAAAAATTTCGAATTTGCATGTAAATTATTTTATTGGAAGAATAATTAGTTAAAAATGAGTTTCGGTAAAAATGAATCTCAAACAGGGCTAAAGAACTAGGACTACGAATTCACCGTTGTGACCCTTAATTCAATTATCCATACTTGTCAACTCTTACCTAGGTTGAAAATCAATGATCCAAGAATAATCAATAACCTCTCTCGAGATTAATCAATCATATTACTTATACGAGAGCTTAATTATTTATAATTAAATTGCGAATATATAAATATTCATTATTTTACAAAGATCATCGCATGGCGATTTAACGGAACATAATGATATCTATATTTATTGTAGGACCCTATATTTTTTGTTACCATATACTTATTTATACTAAACCTCTCGGAACAGGGCCGGTTCTGTGGCTGAGGCAGATGAGGCCTCCGCCTCAGGCCCAAAATCGGAGTGGCCTATTTTTGGCCCAATTATTATTATTATTTTTTTAAACGAAGAAAATGGAAAACCTGTTTTCATTCCTTTCCTCCATCTTTGCTCTACGCCTACACGGCGCGACTGCTTCACCTCCAACTCCAATCGAATTGACGAGCAGGCGACGTCCTCATTTCCTTACGTGGGTTCTTCTCTTCTTCTTCTTCTTCTTCTTCCCTTCCCTTTTCTCTTTCACAAATTACAACAAGAGAACAAACAACAAGACGACCCTTTTTTCAAACTTAACAGCGCGACGCCGCGAGGAGTCCTCAGTCCTCTGCCAGTCGCTACCTTCAGCTAACCATTAACAGCAAAACCATCAAGAGGGGGCCATACCAGACGCGAGAGGCCCTGCAATGCAATCTGTGAAATTGTATTTGTGAAATTGTGATTTGTGCAATTTGCAAATTGAAATTGTAATTCGTTATTAATTGTCTTTATTTTTTAATTTTGGGTTCCTATGATCTTATCTATGGTTTGGTTTCCACTTTCTGTTTTTTTTTTTAAATAGTTAATAGGATTTCTAATTTCTGATTTCATAGGATTTCTGATGAAATTGCAATTTGCAATAGGATTACAAATTTAAATGGAATAGATTAATGCAATAGAATTGTATATTTGTATGGATGGTTGATGTTAAATTTTTATTTCAGGCTTGTGAGTTTTGACGGTGGAATTCTCAAGGGTGTTATTCCATAATTTTCATCTAAATTCTAATTCTCGGGTATGCAATGGCTTGCCCTAACTTATTATTGAATATATTGGAAATGTTTGAAGCCTTGTCGGCTTATATAATTGCGGTTTGGTTGGCTTATATGATTGGATATTATAGGATTAATTGAGAACAAGCGCACGTAGTAACTACATTGGAGACTTTAACGACGAGATGATTGAGATATTTTGTAATTGTCTTGTATGTTAATAGTTGGGCATTAGATATAGACTCATACAACGTGCTAGGGGTGGTCGTGGTTCCATTTGGTTCTAGTTCTAAGATAACCAAATCGAACCATGAATCAATAGTTTTTTTGATAATGGAACCAAATAGTTTTTTTTTAAATTACGGAACCGAACCAAACCATTTGGTTCTAGTTCGGTTTGGTCTGGTTCTAGTAGAGTATTACTTAATTTTCAGACTTGCATTATATCCATAAGTTACTAATGTATAATTAAATAAAAAATATAAGCATTAAATATTTAACAAGTTCAAATAATCAATAATCAAGATCATAAAAGTCCAAACTAACAAACAAAATATAAATGAATAAGTCATTGTGAGAAGTTAATAATATTGACTATCGAGTTCCATTTTCATCTTTCGTCACATCAATTCCTTTACATGAAGCCGTTAGACCTACATGATAATAATGAATTATGAAACTGAAATATAAAGTTAAAACTCGAAATTAATAGGTAGGGTTGTGACAAAATAACCAAGCTTAGCAACTTTGCCTTTACCATTAGATAACCATTAACTGTTTAATACTTCATTACTTATGTTGTAATTTTGAGAAACTCTACAAACATAATCCAAAATACACAGTTAAAAAGAGAAAAATAAATTACAACCATTTAGAATTAATAAGATGTAACATAATAATATTTTATAAAATAAATTTTACCAGATTCAATTTCTTTATAGAACTCCGTCTCCTCAATGCAAATTCTGTCTTGAATTACTCTCAAAAGCCTAGATTCTTCTCGTAACCAATTTTGGGTACAAATTAAAGCCTCAACTGTTGTAGGAGTTAAAGAACTCCTAAAACAATCAAGAACACACCCTCTAGTGCTAATGCCGACTCAGAAGCAACTGTAGATACAGGAATGACAAGTACATCTCTTGCAATATTTGACAAGATTTTAAATCTTGGGGGTATTTATCTTCCACCAATTCAAAATATCAAAATTTGCATCATCTGCATCTTCATTTGGTTCCATCAAATATCTTTGAATCTCATCTTTTATAGACAAACTGCATTTGTTAGTTTTTAATTTCTTGTACCAAAATCAAAATTATCAAAGTCATTCCAATCATCATCAGAACCATCCAACAAAGTGATTCCATCATTAGTACCACCACTACCATTAGCTCCATCAGTATCGCTTTCCCATCCCTTGTACTGATTATACAAAGTATACAATAATTTATCGACTTCATTTTTTGTGGCTTCAACCCTGCTAGAGTCATACATAATGCCAATACAATGTACAACAAACTCTAATTTATATCGTGGACCAAGCACAACTGCTACCATCAAAATCCTATTCATCTTATCAACATTTCCCCAATACCTGTCAAACTTACCCTTCATGCTGCTAGCCATATTACCCCGCACACTATCCTGTTTGTGACTTATTCTCTTCAAAATCTGCTCAATTTTAAAAACTTCGTTGAAGTAAATATTAGAGGTAACATTCAATGAAACACTAAATTTCAAAGTGATTTCATAAAATATTTTTAAAAATTTGGCAAATTTTTTAGCTCTATCCCAATCATAAGTTGTTGGCGGCCCTTCTCTTTCTTTTCCACTTTCACGCTCATCAAAATATTTGTAGTAAAGTCCATCCTCTTCCTCCATTCGGTCAAATGCTTTCTCAAACTTTAATGCACTATCCAACATTAAAAATGTTGAATTCCATCGAGTAGGTACATTTAAAACCGCAAGTTGTTTGCATTCTATCTTCTCCCTTTCAATACAACATTTAAATTTCATCAATCGGGAAGGAGATGATCGAAAATACTTGATCGCATTCTGAATGCTTGCTATTGATGCATTAAAATCTTTCAACCCCTCATTAACAATTATATTAACTATGTGCGCAGAACAACGAACATGCAAATAAGAGTCACCTAAAATCATACCGTCAGGTTTCCAATTCTTCAACTTGTTTTTCACATAAATGATTGCAGCATTATTTGTGTTTGCATTGTCCACAGTAATACTACATACATGCTCTATTCCCCATTAAAGCAAACAATTCTCAATAAGTTTTCCAATTGTCTCTCCTTTATGATTTGGAACAACGAAAAAGTTTAATATTCTCTTATGTAATATCCAATCTCTATCAATAAAGTGTGCTGTGATTACCATGTAACATATTATGAATTGAGGTCCAACAATCTGTGGTTAAAGAAATCCTCTGGCTATTTTTGATAAATTTGTCCCTTAAGGACTCTTTTGTTTCATGGTAGAGATGAAGCACATCTCTAGCAATAGTTCTACGACCAGGAACCACAAATTTTGGGCAAAATTCTTGCACAATTGCTTCGAAACCCTCACCCTCCACAAAGGAAAAAGGCAATTCATCAATAATTACCATCCTAACCAATGCTTTTCGACACTTATTTTTATCAAATAATGATGCCATAATATATCATTTGTCACCCTCACCATTACTCGATTACAATCATCAAATTTTTGTTGTTTTAGAACCATTAGCTTGTCATCCGTTTTAGTACATTTATAAGCAAAACAAGTTTTTAAGTGCTTTCGCAAAGTAGAAGTTCCATTAAACTTTTAGACTTTCTTACAGTAATTGCATTTTGATGTCTTCCCATCTGATAACTTTGTGAAATGTGCCCATAAATTAGAAAAAATAGTAGCAATTAGAAAAAATAGCATCAAATTACTAAACAATTCAGGAAATGCATTAAAGATCTATTATAGCGAGTATATTTCAAGAAAGATTGCAAATGAATAATTGAGAACAGGAAATAAAAGATTATACGCTTTGAACTATCTAATAAAACATTTTTCCGTAATCCTAAACATCGTTTAACAGAAAGATATTTTGACATTTAAAGCTCTACATGCCATACTGCCATTGAGTTGAACAACTACAATATCATATAAAATCTGGATATTGGTGTTGCACTTGCCACGTTAAATTTATATCATCATGATAAACAACAACTCTTAAAATCTTAAGGCTTATAAAAAATTAATAATTTTAATTTTTAAACTTGACAGCATGGGATAAGTAATAAGTAGCACCTCACGGCTCACAGTCTGTTATTCTTCTTCTTTGGAATTTTCGGAGTTCAACAATCACTTTATGGATACTGGATTGCTGGTTATTAATCCCCAAGTTGGTACGGATGCTGTTGCATCTCAGATTTCCATTGGCAATTTGGCAAGAACAAGGGCTTTTTGGATGCTGGTTATTAGTTTAGTTAACAACTTAACATATTAAAATAATGGGCCAAACATTATACAATAACAAAACATTTTATGGGCCAAACACTTTTTATGGGCTGTACCAAAATAATGGCTATTGGGCTGGCTTCAATTAACATAAAATCAAATTCATACAAAAAGTAAAATTATAAATTAAGTTTGGTTCTTAGTTCTAGAATTAGAACCAAAGCAAAACCATAACCAAATGGTTTTTTTTTTTTTGAATAACAAAAACTATAATTTTCTTTTGTAGAACCGAACCGAACCGCTTGGTTTGGTTTGGACATTTTGTCCACCCCTCACGGCTCACTTCATGAATGTGCCCTCTAAATATTAGTCTAGAGCTCTAAAGAGAAATATGAAACGAGATGAAATTGTATTAACTCAAAGTCAAGGAATATTGACAAGTACTTTAAAAGCAACAATGTGAATGTGTTGAATAAGGATGAAGTAGGGATTCAACGAAGTAGATGATACAATAGGTTGCATAATACCCTATTTTAAGTTAGCAATAGGTTACATGATATACTGTTGGATTTTGCATTTACGTTGATTTTGAGGGGCCTAATTTATGGAGTTTACCTGGCCCCCGAAAATCAGAGGACCGGCCCTGCTCGGAAGCAATATAAATTTGAAACACTTTTAATGGTGATCAAGCATCATAACGAAGTAACTGAATAACAAACCATTAACCCGAAAAACAACTGTAAACTCGACCATCTATGTCTCATGAAAGTTCTATAGTTCTCGTATGTTTTTCATATAACATGTTTGGTAAGATGGATTAATAGTATTGAAAGAAACTAAAATCTTGTAGATTGCCCTATCGGTACAATCTAATATTGCATGCCAAACATGTACTTAGCTTTGGTTAAAGAATTAGATGATATAATTTGACATTCTCCAATGAAGTCTCGTGGATATAGTTAGGATCTCTGAGTAGTTAGGATCTCTGGGTACAGATGATTGTAGTGTGTGAAGCTTCGATAGCAGAAGTTACAAAATAAAGAATCATTGCTAAAACGTAGCCATTTGCAATGTGCTCTTCACAAGAAGACAGATCAACAGTTTTTGCATCGCTGTGTCTAACCAGAAAAAGGGAGAGACGAACTTCTTGATAGTGTCAAATTTTTAGGGTTTGATGTGTTTAATGTGTGTTTTGTGTTCATATGTTCGGTGAATTTCTTTTCGTTTTCAAATCTTGTTTTATCATAGGTTTGGTTTGTAATTACAGAAGTTAAGAAATTTCACTAGGTATTACTTGTAACTGACATTATACATAAGAATGCAGAATAAAATCCTTTCAGGGGTGTGGTGTATAAAGATTGCCTGTCATTTACCCCATCTTATACTATATTTTTCTCATAATTTTTGTGTAAGTTCTGTGTTATGATTTCTCTACATCACGTCCTTATACAGTCGAGCCTATCAAACATTCCCTAATAGTCTAGATATACATAAGCTAGTTCTATTGCACGAGGGAAACAAAATGAATGGAGAAGATTTTTGTTTCATAATCTCGTAATTGTATTACAACATTTGTCCTGTATTCAAAATAAGGCATAGATTCTAGAGTTAAACAATCAATAAAATTTCAGCCAAAACCATCTACAATCAATAGAGTAATAAAAATTGCAAAAGTTCTTGGTTGTCAAATAGCTTAATGGACTGTGCTATAAATTTATAGCACTCTCCATAGCCATTCTTGGCACTTACCTTAAACTGCTAGATCGCTTGACTGCTCTAGGTAGACCGTAGAGAAACAACATTTTAACCACGGGTAATTTTTTGGGTGCATAAGAAATTCCACAAGGAAATTTTTTAAACCTCGTTAGTATTTCCTAGTTTAGTAGGCCTAACTATTTATGCTTCTTTTTCTGCTGTAGAGATGACATTGTATTTAGTGGCCTCTTCTTGGCAAAAACTTTTGTTTTACTTTCCATCTTTTGAAGATGGCGCAAATTCTTTAGAGTTTTGGTGCGATTATGCGAGATGGGGAGAGACTACGGAGAATAATAGAGGGTAATTGGGTTTAATGTGGGGAAAATTACATAATTCCAAGTGTTTAAAGTTTGAAATTCAAAAATCAGGGACTAAGTTTTATCATTCAAAAATCAAGTACTATATAATAAAACCTAACCTAATTCTCAATTTCCCTCACCTCTCTCCCTCTCCCTCTCGCCTCGCCTCTCCTTTCCCCTCTCTCTCACTCTGAAATCTCCCCTCCCTTTCCTCCACATCCCCTAGCAGCGTCGAGGAGCTGCTGAGCAGCGCCTCGACGCTGCTGTGAATCGCAGCAGCGATGCGAATCGCTGCTGCGGTTCACAGTTGCGAGTCGCAGCAGCGATTCACATCGCTGCTGCAATTCACAGCAGCAGTCGCAGCTGCGATTGCTGCTGTGAATCACAGCGCGGCACGTCGGAGAGCACAACGGTGGAAGCGGCAGTGTGGTGGTTCATGGTTGGCAGTGATTTTGTGATTTTGTGGTGGTGGTTCATGGTTGGCAGTGTGGTAGTGATTCAGTTCAGTATATATTCCATAGGGGCAGAGTTCATTGAGACGGTTTCGTTGCTAAACTTGTTAATGTCGTTGTGGGTGATGTGTTAGCGGTTCCGTATCTGATTTTTTGGCAAATCTGGCGGGTGTTGGTGGTGGCGGTGCCAGATTTTGGGGGTTTTTTTTTTTTTTTTTTTTATGTTTGTGAGTTTAGATTAGAGACAGTGTTGGTGGTGTGGCGATTGGGTGCTGGTGGTTGTGAACTTGGTTGCGGGTATTGGTGGTGGAGGTGGTGGCGGTGCCGGATTTTTGGGGGGTTTTTTTTTTTTTAAATGTTTGTGAATTTCGGTTTAGAGACGATGTTGGTGGTGTGGCGGTTGGGTGCGGTGGTTGTGAACTTGGCTGCGGGTGGTGGTGGTTGATGGTCGACAGTGTTTTGTGTGACCTATTATTTGGTTAACTGTGACCAAGGATTTAACTGTGAGTCACAAATTTGAAAATTTGTGACCGGGTATTTTGGTCATGTGACTAAAATTACAATATGTGACCGTATTCGATAATATGTGACTAACCATTTTGTTACATGTGACCTAAAAATTATATAATCTGTGACCGTGAAAAAATTTG